>JAVIWC010005169.1:0-56813 GCA_031894815.1 Creontiades dilutus | reverse complement strand
GTTCAATAGCTGAGATCTGAGCTAGTTTTCCTCATTTAGTGCCCGAGGATAAAGCTTTTTACTGTAGGTAAAGACGCTACAAATTAGTACACAGCAGTTGATTATTTCTGTATTAGAATAACCCTCCAAAATTAATCATTAATCTATACCAATTAATCATCTAAATAGGAGCCTCCATAACTTGTATTACACTCCAGGTGACATAAAAAGAGCTGAGGTACATGCTCTCTAATTTGGTAAGCTAAGTACTTAACATTAGTGGTATTGAGGAATTAATCTTCCACTGTTCTCAATTGTGGCTTAAACTTGGATTCATTGATGTTATTATAACATTATAGTTAACAGTTTCAAAATTGAGAGCTTCTTGAATAACTGTTTTAAAATAGTTGGGGTGACCAATCAATGCAACAGTGGGATGGACTGATACCAGGTTCTAAAAGGTTTACTACCCATACTTCAATCGGCAGCTTCTGTAGAAAGTACGTCGTTTGGCTCTTTCGATCGTTCTTATAAAAGCGCAGTGGCCTTTGATCAACCACTTTTCAGTTCTTTGAACTACACGCGTGTTAACGTCCCAGTTCTCCGTCCAGTCGTCTAAATTGATGCTTGGACTGATTAGAATCTTTCTGTACTGTACGCTTTTGTTCCTTCGGAAATTGGGTAGTTAGGTAAAGGTCTGAACAGGTTTGGAAAGAAAACTTAATTTCTGTAACATTCTTTCAACTTCCAACATGTTTTCAACCGTTCTTCACTTCAGAATAATGCTTTTCATTGGAATTATTACGACAATTAAGAACACGATAAATGTTATCTACAATAAAATGGAGATCCACAATATAGAAGCAGATAGTAATAGGTTTACTATTATTAAATGTGTCTTGGGCAATTGATAAAATATGAACTCAAGTACCGTGGCAAATTGAAAAAAACATGGTTCTTTCAATGAAATCGCTCGAGGGTCCTGCAACGTCAATTTTTGACTCCACTCAAGAGGGTTGTTATACGCCAAAGCATCCGATCCTCAAAGAATTTTACATTTGCCCAACGGAACATGATATGGGCTCCATTTAAACTTAAAGCAGTGCCGGGCTTCCAAAGGGAAAAATTACTTGTACAAAATTGGGGTAGGTGTGCCGTTTTGAAAGAAAAAAAAAACATATCACCTTCATGACACAGGAAATGTGTTATGAGATTTCTGTGTCACAAGCCCTTATTACTCACTCCCTAATGAGCTCAGGAGAGGTTTGTCTACCGACAGTTTTTGAAAGCAGACCCTATATAACTTTTTTCCCTAACCATTAGACCCTTTGAAACTTTATCAAATTTGCACACGAGTCCTTGCCAGGATCTGTTCTGTATTCTTCAAAGAATATGTTTTGAACCCTATTACGATTGCAGTTTAGTAGATGTAGTACACCATTTTTGAGAGACATGAAAACGTGTTTTTTTAATGTACTTGCATAAAATAGCCTAGGCAGTAGCTAAAAAATTATAAGGCATTAAAAATCCGAAAAAATTGAATTAAGTAAATTAAAAAGTGCTATCCAAGTTATGTGTTCCTCGTATTTACAATAACCGAATGTATAGGTCATTGAAATGTTCAAAACAGTTTCAATCCTTTGATTTGACCCTTTTTGATAGACTAAAATCGACGCCGAGAATTCAGTCCCAACTAGACCCAAAAGTAATTTTTGATTCAAGTTTAATCGACTTTGGTTTAGCATTTCCGGGAAAATCTCCGGATGGGAGCTATGAGTCTTCGCTTATAGTTTTTCGTTGAAGGAATGAGAGCTTATTTACTGCTGCAGGCACGGTAATAATCAGAAGTTTAGGGTGGACAAGGTGCAACCTATACGTAAATGGATGATGGAGACAGAGATATTCTCATACTGCCATATATAGTTATCTAAAGACCACATATCCAAGCAGAAGGACAAACTGATAGAAAGAATAATACCCCATTATGTTGGCACCTTGTTTCTTAAGTATACCGAGTTTCTCTATAAAACTCTGTATATAAAACAATATAAGATTTTTTTTAAATATTGAAAAGCTGAGAATTTGGCTAACTGTTGGAGTTACTTCAATAAATCAACCGGTAGAACCTGATAGTTTTAAACAAGTTTCAACATTTCAAAATGGCTGATATGTTACAAGTTTTAAACTTGAAGACCATTCCATATCATTCTCAATAACAAATTTAATAAAGAAATTATGCAAAATAAAGAATCCATCAGACCATTCATTCTGGGATGAAATAATTTAAATTGGATAGATGAGGAAAAAAACAAAGAAGATTGATGAATATAGGTCAAAGCACTTTCACTCTCGCATACTCTCTCAACTGATAAAAGGGGCGGTATCCCGACAAATGGGACGAAAGCTCCGGTGAGTTACTTTTATCACCATCCTCTTTGGGAAACGGGGTGAGTGAAGTTTGAGAGACCTGGTCACGTCAGTCTTAAATATCACATCGCTCGGAACTTCCTCTTCATAGACATTTGTCTTACGTAGAAAAGGCCAAATATCGACCGGGTGATATACGGCGTGGTCAAACATCCTTAGCATTATGGGCCGCATCATCGGCGGAAGGTAGGGTTTTCCACCAGTAGCTTTGGACTTTTGTACAAACGAAGATATACAATGGGGTTATTTTCCCACCATAGCAGACTTTCAGGAACAGTTCAAGCCTTCAATTGCCTGAGCGTTAATAAAGGACTAGATCACTCAAGGCTGTAGCCATATCAAAGCTTAGTAAAACTAAATTTGCTGATATAAAGTTCGCTTTAATGGTTGCTATTATTGCTGGGATTCTTTTATCAAAATAAAAATGGAAGGTATGGTAGGTATGGTAGCTGTTTCTTAGAAGGTAGTACTTGAGTACATCCTATAAATTTAATTAAAATGTCCCATGTATACTACCTGTTTGAGATTTGGTTCAAAATAGATATACCGATTTACCGGTTGGTAAGGCCGACTTCTGTTTTTTCATCTGTGAGAATTAGGACTTGGATGGTGTTGAAATCATTTTGTTGCGTTTACGCGAGTGAAGGACCTTCCATCAGATTTAGGACTTAGCTACCGGCTACTTGAGCTCCAGAGCACTACATTCACATCAATCATCCTCTCTGGGCACGAAGCGCCTTCCACGAGGACGTCACCGTTCTCACGGCGAATCTCCATCTTTGATTTATCAGAATCATGTTTGTTTTCTACTGAAATCAAATTTCCATCCCAGGAAGGTTGGCTTCCTCGAGCATCTAAAATTTCAAGTAATAGTATTTCCAGGCCCTTTTATTCTTTTTTTTAAACTCACTACTCAACCTATTATTTTGGGAAGAAATTTTGTACAATTTTTTGGTTTATTATTCAATAATAAATCAAATTTCCATCCCACGGAAGGTTGGCATGTGGATTCCTCGAGCATCTAAAATTTCAAGTAATAGTATTTCCAGGCCCTCACAATTTATTCTTGTTTTCAACTCCACTACTCAACCTATTCTTTGGGCAGAAATTAAAGTAAGAGTACAGTTTTCTTAAAACAACGAACAGTGTTTTCATCCTTAAAGTAAGTGCTCGGTTTTTCCAACGACTTAAATCGTCGAGAATATCTCACTATAAAACGGATATTTTAAAACTATAATCCAGAAAGAATCTTACTGTAATTTTTCCAGTCATTAGTGATGTAAAACCTTCAAGTAATAAACAGGATTTTCTAGTTTCATGCTGGATAAGGTACTATTACTGCAATTGTCCGATGCTCAAACGTAGGATGTGTAAGGGTCTCTTGAGCTTTATGTCTCAACGCTCCCTTTGCTTTTCTACCACTCGTCCATTCATCTTAAAGCAACCCTTCGGCGTTTAAATGTTCGTCTTGGTAAATAATTCATGAAGGAAGCGTTTAATATGCACAGCCTTCATACCCTCCCCAAAAGCCTAGAGGGTCTCCCGGTATCTTATACCGCTATTACGAATTGTCGTTACATGCTGATTTGCAACTTTGAACGAGCATAGAAAGATCTTGTAAGGAAGGAAAACACGATATGGAAATTAATTTAACCAATATTCATTGAGGTGAACTCAACAATTTGACCTCATGGTGGGAGTTTGCATGCCATGAATTGTGAAAAGGGAGGCACTTACAAGGTAACCCAAACCTTACCTTATGTATAATATACATCATATAATATGTACATATTATGTACTTCCACTCGCGTGGTAGGAATTTGTGTTTCAACTAGGACACCGTTTGCGATTGTCACAAATCTGAAGAGTTTAAACAAGTGTAATTTTCAGAACAATTTTAAACTATACGTTAATGTTAACGTAAATAGGTTGTTGTTATTTTGACCTATTATCTGCAAATTGAAATAATTCGATTTCTCATCCTGTTTCCTCTTCCAGAAGTTAGTTGAGAAACATTAGGATCATCGACCCTGAAGTCGGAATAAGCCGCTCGGAAAAGGGCCAGAGGGACCAGGTATCCTAGCACAAAGAGCTCTCAGAATTGTTTTAACATACTCGGGAATCGGTGGAGATAGGTGAATGAAATCAACCTAAATTTTTAAGCAATTTCCAGCATAACAATTGCCATTTTCGTTCTTCTAAATGGTTAGAACTTTCTGTTAAACACTTTAGGGCTGAATGAAGAATGACAGTAAAGAAAAAAAAGAAGAAGTTTTTGACGGATATGGTTGGTTGGCCTTCCCGATTCTTGAATCCGTCGCCTTGGGAGATGAATCAGACGCCTTCAAGCGTCTCTGTCATCCTCTGAGCGTGGCATTACCGCATTCAGCTCAATGGAAGGGGCAACTATACCATCCCATCACCTCACAAGTACTAGAACTTTGACAAAAAAGACACTGTAAACCCGATTGTGGATAGATTTGCACATAATACGATTGGCCTTGTAAACTGGGATGAACGGATCAGATGGTATAGTTGCTATATGATTCCCGTCCAACAAGTTGAGTTTATGACTACTTTTGTCATGAATGTTGTTTTAATAAAACGTAGGTATGTTTTTCATTTTATCACATTGTTTTCTAGTTTGTGTACGTTTAGTCGGCGTGCTCATATTCCATTTTACTATCGTACTTGGATATCAGCTGATGTTACAAACAAAACTTGACAACTTCGTAAATGTATTATCTAATTTCTTTTGTTAGGTGCACGTTTAAATTTAATAATCATATACCATTATTTGCTTGGAAGAGCCCTATAATTGAGAAATAATTGAATTCTGTATAATAATAATAAATTAGAGTTTTATCTTTCATTACAATGGTTGAATAGAAATATGAATTCATGGATTCATATCACATTACTGAATGGCTGATATGAATGCCAGCGTTTGTACAGTTTCGCAGTCGTGAGGGTTTTCATTAAATTATAACGACACCTCGACTCAAACTTCAGTAGATGTCTGATAAGATGAATTATAGGATAAAGCCAAGTGATACCCCTTCAGAGGTTCACCAACTATGCAAATGAATCCAGTTGTTGAGGGGCTTATATCGTTCCCCGAGTTAAAGTGTCTTTGTCCCCTTCCTCCAACATTTAATTGGACAAGTCAGTATAAACTTCCGTCTAGTCCGTTAATTTGACGATTCTTATCCCACCTCATTAACAATCTAGAGTTAACAACTAAATGGATTTCTCCCACCCAGGCACTCCGCAATTTCCCGGCGCATTATATAATTTCCATACTTTCTAAAGTGGATTAATTAAAATCCCAAGTTTGATGACAAAACTTTTATACCAGGATCACTGTTGTGATATCCTAATTGAGTTTGTTCAATTTGATTTAATTTAAGAACTTTTTTCAAAGCTAGTTTACCTCGGATTTTTTTTAAATTGAAGATATCTCTTTCTTTTTTCGTGATTCACAATTGCTAGCTCTCTCAATCTGACTGTAGAAGCCGAGGAAATGTGAAACTAAAATTAAATGATTAAGGTATTACATTTTTTTAAACTTCAAAGGAGAGAGTAATTACGGATACACTAGCCTTATCAGTGCCAAATATGGATTTCAACGGTAAAAAAATATTTGTGTGCTTTTGAGGATAGTCTGTACGCCACGTTGAAAATAAATTCCAAAGTAATTAAAAGCCAGTAATAGGTCTGTTGAAGAATTGTGCTCCAAAAGTCTAAAGCAAAACTGTCTTGGTAAACAGAAATCGTAAATGAATAAGCAATACGTATCGGTGAAGAGAATTCCAATAAAATATCGTCATCAACTATGGGGCTTGAAAGTAGCATTTACCAGCCAAAAGTGGCTATATCAAACCACAAGTACGGATACAATTTATTTTAATTTCGAAATTTGAATAAAATATATTTTCTCGGAAGCTTCTGCCTACTTCATAATTGTTCAAACCAGTGTTAAATTATTTTATACGTTTGCTCCCGACCTTTGAATGGAAAGAAGACAGTTGACGCAAGTGATAATAGAAACAGGTGTAATTACGCGTCACCATAGCAAAACGACGCTCGCTAATCCACAAAGGAAGGTTCATCATTTTCCTTCCTCGATACAAAAGGTTGGGAAGCATTGTGTTCGTTCAAGAAGTTCCGGTTCTGACGGAGTCAACAACCTCCTCGTTACCCTAGCTTTCTGTTTCGTCATCATATTTTTCAAAGTCAACTCTATCTCCCAAGTAGCAAATACTACAACTAAACGGTTTAGTTTTGCGTGATCTTGTGACGTGGTTTTATTTGTGATGTGAATTCATCGTGAGAAGGAAATTCAATTTGAGCAGGTCCCACTCGGCTTCACGTTTCTCCTGAGCGCAAGGTTACCTCTCTTCATTTCTTCTTTTCGTTTCCAATATCGATTGTTGGCCAAGGAGGGTTTCACCTTTATGAGCACTGATACTTTGGTCGACAGGCCGTTGTAGAGCACAATCTGCCCTGCCACAACCGCAACTTAGGTAGAAATTAGTGAAGTAGATCAGCATGTCATCTTAGTGGTGGTTTTCCAAAGACGCATTGACGCCAAAATTAATTGCTATTTCTTTATTGGAGCAGTTTTGACGTCACGTGCACAGCGGATGTCACCGTGGTTTCTCAAGCGGAATCCAAATGAGTTGAGGCAACGGACGAAGGGTTTAATAGTTTGAGTCTTACTAGAAAACAGATGAACTCCGAGGGGATGGGTATCCAATCGGTTGAAATTTCAGACTTAATTATCGATTATCAGTTAAATATGACGAAGATAATTGATTAATCTGAAAAAAGTACATTAAAAGCCCACATTTTTGGTAAATTTTACCAAATTATCGTATAATTATATACAACTGTGTTGATATTGGAGCACATTTCGATTAAAGAAATATTTTTGAATTATATTCTGCTTTAAAATGTAAATTTAACAATTTTAGCCTTTCTTTTAAATTTCAACTATTTCAATAATTTTTTTTTTTCAAATTTAACCCATTTTCTTTGTAAGAAACTTGGATATACATATACATATATATCAAATAATGTTTTCGAAATACATGAATATAATGTATTATATTTGTTGCTTGCGTATTCCACTGACGTTTTTTTTTTCACTAGGATGCTCATTTATGGGGTCATTAGGAGCGGAAAAAATTATCCGAATTCCATCTAGACAGCCGTTAATACACGAAATATCAAAATATAAAAATTATTTTTAAAAAAACATGTTTATCTAGAAATTTGAATTTCAAAATTGGTTCGTTTGTTCAAAAATTGCTTTCCTACCTCTCATTAATTTATAATGGTAAATAATTAATACTTGAAATAAAATTTCAATAAACCTAGTTTTTATCAGGGAGTAAAATGGTTTTTTTTTTTTGGAAATCGTAGGGAGAGGGTGTAGCATTCAAATCAATTGAAAAGATACATTATTGAAAATAATAAAACAAAATTTAGTTCATTCGTACCATTCGAAAGTTCTCTCTCAAATTATTGGACCTCTAATCAAAACTAACAGCTCCCTAAAGGGTGAGCTTGAGGGGCTGAGTTATTCAAAAGAGTAAATCTCAAACATTTTCGACTTAAGACTGGTGTTTTTCTGTTGGTTATTCAATAATTTACTATCAATGAATGCAACCGACGCAGTTGTTATAAAATATGATTTTACTTAGACATGATATGTTGAATAGTTATCTTGAAATTCGCTGAAAACCTCAGAGGTGGTAATAAAAAACCGGAATAATATACCTTTGTGTGTATGTTTAGAGTGTTTTATCACATAATGACACTCGGCGACATGCATGTATTTAGAACTCACTGTGAATGAGACTACTACATATTCTACTACATATTCAGGAGACGATGAATAATGATCAAATTCAACATGTGAATTAAGATGGAAAGATATATGATAGATAAACTTTTATTGTAGTAATCATAAGATTGTAGAAAGTTCGTTCGAGGTATCGACATAATAATACACTTCTGAGATATAAGCTGCACAAATAAAAAGGCAAGAAAGCTATAAGAAATAAATAATTAAAATAGCAAACACCTTTACTTTTCTTGAGCCGGTATGGATCCAAAGAAATTGATTTTAACAGAAACACTTCAATTGTTATTATTATTATTATTATCATTGTCTATCAACATGTGAATTCAAATAATAATAGCTTTCGATATTTCAATCATTATTGTCAACACCACTAGGAAGATAATCACTAGTGATATTCAAGAAACCTCTACACCTCACCTGCCATAGAGAAATGTTTCCTGTGAGATGTTAATAACATGTGGTAGGTGGATCATTAAAGACTCTCTAGTCTCTTTCATGAATTATGGGCCAGCCGATAATCCCTCCACTGTCCTTCCTTGAAAATAATGGGCTTCCATTGGTTAAACATAATGGAGGCATCTTGGCAGAATGAACAGCAGATGTCAATATTATCTTGCTATACTCACTGATTTAATGAGCTGTGAAATTCCCATTATCGAGTGGGTCTCGGCATTAGTCCCGTAATTCATAGACGGTTCCCTCTCTCCCGAGAAAATTGCTTTCAACCTTACTGCGATCCCCCTCACATTCAAAAGCTTGAGGGAAACTTACAGAGAGACACCAGTCTATTATTTTGCATTCGTTACTTACATCTCTATTGTGGTCAGCGCTTCTCCGAATCATTCAAATCACAGAACGATATGACATGTTAAGGGGTAAGTTGAATGAATGTATTATAAAGTACTGAACATTTCAAGTTGAACTACCTACGTTATCTGAAAAACACAACTATGTATACATTTGAAGACACATGGGTATATATATATATCGGGGAAGAGAACTGAATGAGGCCCTCAGGACTTCAGGTAGAATCCCCACCAACGCCTTTCACCCCGAGACAAGCGGCCAGCTCTTAAGCTTTTCAGTTTACCATCATACTGTGATACGAAAACATTCAAGTGTCTCATAATGGGAGTTGGGCTATACCTTCATTGACTTCATTACCGTTTCCTATTCGACTTTACTGGTATTAATCATAAATTAGACGTGTATAAATTACTTTCTCAACTATAATCCGATTCATTAAACCAAGTGCATCATCACCACGAGTTTGGTCTCTTATTTCTTACAAATAGCTCATCCTAGACATTTTGACTGTGATTTTATTGAAGAAGGTGAGATTTTGGATAGCGATCCATCTTTCATAAGGGAGTTCCCGATGATGCACTTGGTTCAATGAATTGGATTATAGTTGAGAAAGTAATTTATACACGTCTTATTTATGATTAATAGCTGACACAGTGAATCAAACCAGTAAAGTCGAATAGGAAACAGTAATGAAGACAATGAAGGTATAGCCCAACTCCCACAATGAGACACTACAATGTTTTCGTATCACAGTATGATGGTAAACTGAAGAGCTTAAGAGCTGGCCGCTTGTCTCGGAGGTGAAAGGCGGTGGTGGGGATTCTACCTGAAGTCCTGAGGGCCTCATTGAGTTCTCTTCCCTGATATATACATATAATAGTTTGTATAGATTCTTGATGAATAATTTCCGTTGGGTAGATTATGGATTCAACGGTTCAATATCAATAATCAAAACCATACTGTATTTAATAACACAGGATGTTAACCTTCTGTTCCTTCCACAGGCAATGTAACGATTGCACAACTAATTTTTAAAAAACAGTTATCCCGTTCGTTATTGATAAACGTGCCATCAAAGAATAGAATGATCGCACCCGGATCGATTTTCGTTCACCAGTTCACTCTTCCTTGTGAAAATCGCCTGGTATCATGTGAGGGTTGTATTAGCTAATATTCCTGTAGATTTTTTTTCCGGTGTTCCTCTTGAAATCGAGTTTTTCAACTGTTATTTGATGCACGTAAGTAGAAGTGAAGCTTAGGTGGGTGTTTCACATTTTACCTTCTAAATTTTAGTTGTTCTACTCATGAATTTCTACGCCGTATCATGCACAGTATATCGCACCATTGGAGGTGTTGACATTCCATCCACCTGCCTCTCTGATGAACGCAAGATCCCTAAAGATACTGAAGCGTAACCAAAACTAGACAGAATTCCTAATTTGACAAATGAGGATAACGAAAATTGGCTGGACATTCTAGCGCGAGCTGAGGTTGAATGAGGTAGTTACTCACACAACCTGAGTACTGTCGACAAAATTTTTCAAAAAAACACCTTCTCCAATCTCTCTCTCCTTTCATGAAATTCGAGTTTGCAAAGTTTGTTGTACAATAAGAATAAAACTGGGTTTGGAACGAAAAAAGGATCACGAAAATCGCTTAAAAATTGTAGGCTCGACACCTTTGACAAATTTTGACACACAGTCATACACCTTAGAGTTTTGAAAATGTCTTTAACTTTGTTGCAAAATAGATCCGAAATCGATTTCCGTAGTATGTACTCGGGTACTGTAAAATGTTTTCTCTATGGAAGTTCTAGGAGGGAAAACGTGGAAAATCCGTTCAACCCATTATTATTCATGAGAAATGTATACCAATACAAATCTTCAAACGATTTGAATATCTTGGATATCCAGTTTGTATATATAGTGAATAGAAAAGATGAAGCAAGATGGGGTTTCCGCTTGGTAGGGGAGTTGAAGTGTTTTGCAGAAAACGTTGGATTACAATTTCCATGTACAACTTACAACATATTTTAGTTTTTTCATTCATCGACGTCAATAACGTAAATTATTATCAGCTTGAGTTTCAAACCAATGCAACATATTGCGATATACAGGTATAAATTTCCAATCTTCGGCTGGTGAATTAAATGAACAGTTGTCCCTTGAACATTCTGAGTAACAATTCAAGTTGGAAACAACGTTTTGTGGTTCTTCAAGTGTCTGCAAGAGATTTTAGTGGCCAAGTACAACCTACCTTGCTGGCTTGCTTGCGGTGGCTTTACAGGAAGTTCGATCTAACCCATTTCAGATTAACTCTGGGCGGTTAAGAGGGCTTTGGGTATGAAATACTATTACCCTGACCAACACAGAATAACACGAAACAATAAAGATGTTCTATTCGAATTTCACTAAAGAATATGGCGAATCATTTTCATTCCGATTGAACGGATCAACCTTGGTTCAACGATCAACTCTTCCTGTTTCGGACCTGGGTGATGATAACAGCCCACCAAGAGAGCACTCACCTACACTTCAAACTTTTTTGAAAACTGATACAAGTGAGGGGATAACTTGAGCATAGGAAACGCACCCCGCTTCGACCTAGAAATACGTATTTAACTTCCAGTAACCTCTCCATTAATCGCCATCCGTTTCCATTCAGCTATAATCTGCCGATTGTTTTGGATGAAAATTAGTAGGAAAAAAAGAATAGCAACAATAATGAAACTGTGCGAATGAAAACACAAACGTTCATTATCTCTCTAGCAGAAAGTCTTCCTTCGCCGATCGCAGACATTCACATTCAACTAATGAAGATGAGAGTATGGGCTCATCCCTGGTAAATGTACCTATGACTTAAAATGAAAAACACTTAATCTCTGGTCCAGTGGCTTCGCAGGAAAACTTCAGAGTTTTTGGGGGAATGGATGGATTTTTAAAAAATTATTCACTTGTTCAAAAATTGACATTATATGATTATTGTGAAAAGTAAACCAACAAATTATGATTCTGGTTCTCTTGCATGGCATTCCTGGGATAAAGTCTCTTCGCTATCAAAATCAGGAAACAAATTCATAATGAGGTATTTAACCTGACCTCTTTGAATCTATAAAACTGGGTACTGGCAGAATTAGTCCTTCCGCTTGTTCTCTTTCACGTGCTACTCAATTGATTTAAAGTTGAGACAGCTTTGTGGATAGTATAATATACTATCCAATATTATTCGTCATGTGCTGTGCTCACAGGGCTGTCGCCAGATACTCGCTCGGTCCTTGTATTGAAGAAAACGCCTCTGATTATTCGAAATGAGGAGCGATCGGATGGCTTCACACCAACCCAAACGTTCTCAGTCAATTCACGGGACTGATTTCAATCAAATTACAAAGCTATGAAAATGAATACTTGGAGAATAGTTCAAGGAAGATATGGTTAGTGATGAACCGTTCGTTACGCATTTGGTTTGCAAAATTTTATCCGAGGATAAGAGCAGGTCTTGTTCCTGTGAGGATCGTGGCCAAATACGAAATAAACAGCGAGAGAAGCAATTTGAGAGCAAGTTTGGTAAAAGAAATAAAACGGGAAAGGATCATAGCTAAACTATATTTTTTTATCAAAATATTTTTTAGCCGTGACCAAAGGAGAGATTTTACAACAAACACTATAAGGGCTTCATTCAATTATAAGGCCTTCACCACCCTAATAAACAATTTAGGAGGTGTTTACCGACTTCCGACGATAGTTTATAGGACTTCTTGGTCAAAGCTCTTTCACTTGTTGTAAACATTTCAGATATCAGAATTCAATCATGCTCGATATCATGGCTATGTTGGTACTCTCGAATCTCCCCATTCTTATCCCTTCAAGAGATCACTGTTATTTTCTACTTCATCTGGACTGTAGTGGAGATTTTCTTTACTTGACTTAAATAATAATATCCGCCGACCAGTATACGAGTACTTCATTATAAAAGGCAATTTAGAAAATATACAGTTGCACATGACCACACTAAACTAATAACACAGTACTTGTACTAACTTCATGTAAGCTAGAAAATGGTATCCCGTTGCCCCCTACCCTTTATACCTACAAGTAGCTTCTGTAGGATAGTACGAGTAGCTTTTCGCTTGCTACCTTGCCAATTTGTCTTTAATATCATTGCTGCTGACTGATCTAAAGATATCTTTTCGGATGACAGAACCAACATGTCGGACTGATTTTCTTTCACACTTTGAAAAGAGAAATCATATTATGATTTCTCGTTATTCACCATGAGAATATTACAGTTTTGAACAAATGAAAACAAGTGAACATTTACTTGGTAACTTTTGAAACTGATAACCAAATTTAAATGTCTCCGAAAATAGGCATTTCTTCTGACAGTGGCAAAGGAGCGCAACTTGCGCTTAGTAGCACACAGAAAGCGTGATCAACTCTACAGTGCACATTCCCTAAATAGTAATAGTAAAAGTGTGTTCTAGCCAGGACCGTAGTCAGGATTTCGTTTCGGGGGGGGGGGGGGGGGGGGGCTCAAATCAGTAATTGTTAATTGATTTGTATTTCATTTTCAAGGTTTTAGCAGTTTACAGATAAGGAAAACTGAAGCAAAAGATTTATTGAATAATAACATTTTAATAAAATCACAATTTGCAACAAAATAATTTGTAATTTTATATATAATTAATAATTGCAGTTAGTTCCTTAGAAAAAAAAAACCAAACAAAACAAATTGAGAGCTGAAAAACCAAAGAAGTCCAATGTGCGTGACTTCCGTTTTTCATGATGAGCACCTCAACGAGTTTATTACGAATTATACGAGTTCCTAATAATGGTCAGTAAAATAACAGTAGAGGTCACGATCGAATAGCAGTACAGTTTATTAGGAGAAAATACATACGAAAAAGTGTGTATTGGCGGCGCCACCATTACTATATATAAACAAAAAGCTACAAATATCCTTCCTAACCCTGTTGCTCTCTCTTGGTTGTTCGTTTAAAAAAAATTAAATTCATACTTTTAATTAAGTTCAATGACATTCAATTCATGATTTAATACAATTTCCATAAGAAACTCATTAGCTTGAAAGGAGAACGTTGTTCGGCGCCGCGCAGCAATCTTGTTTTTGTGTCTATTTTGTTTATTATAAAAAAACGCTTCCTAATATTTATATCTATAAAATTGAAAAATAAAAATTCTTTCAATTTATTCGAAGATAAATATTGAATCAATATTTTTATTGTATTTTCCCAAAACTTGTCTAGTTTAACAAAAGGCAACTTTAACTTCCAGAATGATTTGGTGGGGGGGGGGGGGGTAATATACCAAATCCCTGGTCTAACAATCCCTGAAAATTTCATTGGCAATGTAGATCACTGAATCACATATTTGCAAGAGCATGATTATTATTTCTAATTAGGCTGCAGTTAGGAGAAAAAAAAAACAAAAAAAAACATGGATGAAAAAAGAACAACGTCAAGTAGAAAAAAAAACCAAACTGAATTATCAAAAGGCGTCAATCCCTGAATTATTTCAGCGTTCTGAGCACCTCAAGCGAGTCCATGCGTGAAAGGCGATTTCACGTTTGGCGGATGGTCAGTTCCACTATTGATCCGGGGGTCCCCACCCCTCGAAGCCAGATGTATTTTTACTTTTCTTTTGTAGTGAATTTCCTTCATCATCTTCCACTTTTGGGCACATTTATATCGCGCTTTGAATCTCTTTTGATATTTGTGACAGTAGACACACAGACAGACTCTCTTGAACCAAAATTCGTTCATCGCAGTTTAAATACGCAACATCGGATGACATTTTCATTTGGAACTTCCATAAACTCATTACATTCCGAAAGGAGAACGTTGTTCCGCTACCTTTTGTTTTTGACTCCAATTATTTATGAAAAAAATAATCATTTCTTATTTTTCTACATAACTGTTCAAAATTCAGTTTGAAACGTAAACTTACAGAAACTTTCGAGGATTTAAATAGTTTTTTGACTACTGCTATAGTTTATTATTGAAATCAAAATGGCGTTTCTTCACTAAAAAAGAATAAAAATGCCCGCATTTCCTTATTGAACTTGAAGTCAAGGATTTCCCCAGTAGAAAATCAATTACTCCTAGATTATAAACTTATTGAAGTTTAGTTGCATACAGTTCTTGACTTATTAACGTTCAGCTAGCGAAAGATATTGAGCCCTAAATTCCTTCCCTCCTCTACTCTTTTCAAGCAATGGAACCTGGTGGTGTCCCCACTCAAACTCCTCGCCCTAATCCTAAATTGAAAATCCGTCCAATATTATCCTTTGAATGGGTCGTCGAATCGGACTTGGCTGCGGGCTCTTGGATTCCCTACATTCGGATTATTGAGGGAAAGAAAAATTTCCCCTTCATACAGAACCGTCAATAATAGAGTTTCCCATCAATTTGTTGTGACAGGAATGAACAACTACTCTCTCTTCATAACTAAACACACTGGTAACAGAATGTAAAAAAGTATAAAATAGAATAACAAATAAAAAATAACAACGATGAACGAGTTGCCAATAAACGTAATTACTCTCACAGCCAATATTCTCGGTTACCCACATAAAGTGGGTATTTTGATTTATCATTCCCAATACGAGAATTTATTAGCATTGGGAACATTATATTTTTGCAGCAATACGTTGATAATTGAACTGCGTAGGCACCCAGCAGTCCATTTATCAATTTTCTATGGACCATTATCTGCCCAGAAGGGCTATTAAATAAGTAAATGTGAAATCAGTCAAAATCAAGTAAAGTAGATGATTAGTTAAAACCAGTTAAAGTAGATGATTTCTCGTATTTCACGCTTTAACTAGTCAGCATGTAAAATAACTAGAGGCCAGACGTGTAAGTGTGAAATGATAATGTGTCCAAGTGTGAATGGAATTTTATTGAGCAGTTGAGGTTGAGGTTCATTTCAGTTCAAAATGTTTTTTTCCTCATCTGTTTCTACAATTACGTTTCCATGCTGAGTTAACCTCAGTTTTGTTTGTGATCTCAACAAGGGCTGTTCCATTCAAAGTGCTCAGCAAGAACAAAAGTTCCGAATAAAAATATGAAAAACGGAGATAGACCGGATTATAGGTGGCAGACGTAGACGCGAAAAACTGACTCCCGTAACATTTTGGAGTGCGAATGGAGATAACCAAGAATAACATTTTCACACTATAGATGAAAAACGGGACTCTCTGTCAGTAGAAGAATGGGGTTTTCAGATCTCAGTTCATTGGTTGCGAAGAGAGATTGTCAAATGCACCTGAAATCGCTCCTTTCCGTATCATCTGTTCGAATGGTGACGAAAGCCCAATTGGCAACGGGTTTGGTTTTTCAAGCACCACTTGCACCACAAAATTCACTTCGATGCAAGGTTCACTCTTTAAAAGGTGAAATGCTATTGAGACAACCGATGTTTGAATCATCAATCTTGCAATTTTTGACTTTTTGACTCAACAATTATTTTATTGTTATTTTACATAATACATTGTTTCTTTCATTCCCCAGGAAATGCATTTCAAAAATTTCCAATTACATTCATCAACCAAAACTTCTCGTTATCCATTATGTAATGTAGAATATTATTAATTAATATCTTAAGTAAAAACTAGCTAGTGATTTCATACGTAAACAGAACTACATTACCTGACCGTAACGCATTAGCTTGTTATGTGTAACTTTATTGTCTTTTAACTTTATAAATGAAATCTTTCATTTATAGGTTTCCATTTAGTGACAACTTGAGATGGCAATGAAATCAATAATAAGTTCTGTCTTGAATCAATTTGACCTTTGACCCCCCCCCCCTCCCCAAGACGATACTTGACCAACTTACTTACTAATAAATACTTTTCTTTGTTCAGAGCTTTTGTTAGGAAATAAGCGGGCATCTCGTCCATTTAGAGGTACTTGATTTCAATAGCCCCTCCTTTCACTTTGTTCTTTATAAACTGACTCCTGATGTCAATATGCTTTGTTGTGGAGCGGTAGACAGGGTAGGCTATTACACTTTTGCGCCTCTGGTTGTCATTAAACATACATGTCGGACCAGGAATCCTGCATAAACTCTCTAAGTTTAGATCCTCTTCCATAGCCTCTGAAATATTCATTTATTCTGCTTCTACCATCGATAAAGATACAGTTGGCTGTTTCTTCGAAGTCTACGTCACAGCTGCATCGGATCGTAAGAAATCGCTTGCCGATCGATACTGCAGTTAGCCCACCCCGCATCTTGGATTAGGAGTTCTCGTTTCTGCAAATGTGTCACTAAGTGATTTAATCAAAATGCAATCAATCGGTAATGTGGTAATGACGTAAGTGATGTTTCCGATTTCCTCTGGACAGGTGTAAATTGAATTACGTGAATTCTTAGTATCACATTCACCATAAATTGAGAAGTTTGAGCTCGATGATATGGAAAATTGACGGAACAATTCTCTAATTAATTTATGCTCAGCGTCATTCAACTTATCAACAGTTTTAACGGTTGACTTGTTTTTCATCTTGAATGCAATCACAAGGTAAGGATAAGCGAGTTCGTCCAAGTTTAACAGGTGTAAATTGTTTTATTTTATATCTGGCTGTCTAGTATGTATCAGTGAATCAAGTCAGAAATAATATCCCTCTGCGTGATACCATAAATTCAAAACAATTTAACTCGATGATATAATTAATAACATGTCTCGAAAATTGTACGAAAATTAATTATTATTATGTTTAATGACGTAAGTGACTTTCGTGTAAATTTTCATCTACAAACGGTTTGAGCTCGATGACAAAAAGATCAGGATTAAGCGAGTATCATGTTTTTCATCTTGAATTCAACTAAGGATACGTGACCTATTATACCTTTCTAGTATGCATATCAGTGAATCAATACAGAAATAATATCCCTCTGCGTGATAATTGGCACTAAAACGCCACAAAACATTTTAACTCGATGAACATAGGTCCTCGAAATTCTGTAATTGTTATTCATTATTAGTTATCTATTCCAAGAAGATATCACTGTTGGTAGGTTCAATCGTTTGAAAGACGCTATTCTGATTCTATATAGGTTCAACCCTCTAGAATAATTACAACAGGTTTTGCCTAAACTCTGATAACCCATTTTTTGATGAAAGGAACTGTCGGATTATACACCTGTAGAATGATGAAAAATAATCGACTGTTGTAAAGTAAAATCAGGAACTAGGTTAGGACTTTTTGTCCGATAGAGTTGATTTCGTGGATGTCAAAAGCTGTCCTCCAAATGGGGGATAGAAATTTGTTCTGATCATTTCGCTGAAAGTTACTGATTGCATCGCCCCCTTGAGTGGAGGGGTTTGCTATTGAGATGGGTTCGAACTCCGCTTCTCGATTAATGAAATCGCCGCCCCTGGGGCTGTACCTGAAGCAAAAGGTTTCTTGGCTATCCATTGGCCGGTGCTATTCTCCACAACTCTTAGAAGGAGTTATTATTCCAATCAACATCTCCGTCACATATTGGCACAGCTTGGTTTGGAGGCTTTTCATCAACTGATAAAAATTGTTCTGACCTTCTTCTCCGTTGCCCTTCTATTGTCGAAATGGGCAAAAAATCAGGCGCGGATTCAGAGGTGGGGCACAGGGGCACGTGCCTCCCCCAGGCGGATCAAAAATACACTAGATATAATAGAAATATTTGAATATGTTTTAGAGATTTTGAAATTTGAATTGATAGTTGTCTCTCAAATACTTAAATAGCTGTACTGGTTTTATTTCACAATAACTAAGGACATTTTTAACGTAAAATAAAACGTCTAAAGAGCCGCTTTATGGACGCCAAACTCGTGCCGCCGTCCTAGGCCTTTGGTATATGGCGTACGTATATACATATAAAAATATAGGCCTAAAACGCATCATTCTGCCTTTACTTTTCTTAAAATTTTACCCAGCTTTACTGTATGGTTTTTTCCGTACCCCCAGACCCCCCGGTAGGTTGGGCTCCCCTCTTACATACATCCTGGATCCGCCACTGCAAAAAATTCTTATTTATTACCTTATATCAATTAACTGTTATTGAGATGAAGTTGAGATAGTTCGCCTTTCTGATTCCCAAAACTGTCACTCCCGAGGACAAAAAAAGTGTCGAAAGGTTCCCAGATAATCATCTAAGTGTTGTATAAATCATGTTCCTTTCATATCAACTAACAAACATGAACATACAATTTTTAGCTAGCTACCCAAGTATTGCAAGAGTTGAACTGATCAGGATTGTACTCAAGGATAATTATTTGATCAATCCAATGGTTATTGTGACCGAGGAGGTGAGTGCAATGCACTGCAACTGTATGTAATTTCTCTTGAACTAGGTAAATAGTTTTTTATGAACAGGTGCAATGGAAATTGTTTTCAGAGTTTTGTATTCACTATCCTGTTAAATAATCAATTAGAATAATAATATCCCTCGCCGCTGATACTCAGCTTATTGGTCGGCTCAATATTGTTCTATGGATCCAGGATTTGGGAGTGTAGTTTCCATCATGAGGACTCCAATAGGTAGCGCGACCGCTGCAAGACGAGATTGATTATATATCCACCGGCTGAAGTAGATAACATTGCTTGGCTCCACTCCCTTAATTCGCTTTACGGCTGCCCTCTCTTGAATCGGGATTGTGTCAGCCAGGAGAAGGGGAAACAGGAAAGGGAAGCTTTTGGCTTTACCGGAATGGTATACACTCTAATAAGACGAGTAGCTTTTGTTTACGAGGAGGCGGGGATACACGGTCCCTCCGCAAAATCCCCAGGGAACGCCTGTCTGAACCTTCCACGAATCGTATTATTTTCTATCTCCTCTAATTGCAAAATACGGTGCACCCAGTTTCCTGGCATTTCATTTTCATGAACTGTGGTTTAAACCGAAAAAGGCAAAGCGGTTTTATTCGGAATTTTTTGGGTTCATTATTTCAATAATTCCCCATGTTCAGAGACTTTAAATGATATGTAATATAATAACTCTAAAATTGTTATATTCAACAACGTGTCTCATTCCATTTATGTTTTACATAGTTCCAGAATACATCTTTGTTTCGCTTAGAATGAATTTATCCGAAATATACGATTTTTCCACACATTGACCATCCAGCTATTTTTCTGAATCTGGAACTATATATGCTAGTATAAACCACATCAACTGGATGATCAAATAGATTTATGCGCGCTGTGCTTTCCATTTCGCTTTCAAAGTTGAGCGCGGATTCTTTATTATTCCTACAGATCGATGCTGAACGTGGTTACACATTCGTTTGGTTGGTATTTTGGTAGGTAGATTCACTTCTTCATTATCTAATTAATCATTCCTTATTGGTTAATATTTTCAGCAAACGCTTCTTCCTAGTTCTTTACACTCCGTAAGCAACCGATAATATTAGAATTGGCACCACCTTCACCGCTCTCTAGATTAATAAACCCAAATCTGTAAGCTCGATGTGTGGAGCTCATCTTTGGACCAACGATTATATAAAATACAGGGTTCTAACGTATTTCAGCTTTCAAATTGGAATTTCTCCATGACATCGAGACACAATAGAAGAGTTCAACAAACCATTAGAAAGCTGACGAAACTAGGAAATTTTCCGTCGATTTGACTGCTCCCAGCACGGTTCTTGAAACACAAAAAATTTTTAGTTTTTCAATAAAGTTATTTCATTTATTTTTTTGATGAAGAACGTTTGAATTGCAATTAGCGCCCTTAGGAGTTCGTTTTTTATTATAATTACCACCGCTGAATCAGGAAATGTGATCAAGAGTTGGGAAGTAGTTTTGGAGCTGAGAAATGTGGATTTATATGCCTTTTTGGTTTATTATTCAATAATAAACCATTGTAATCGCTCTTGAAAAAAAAAAAAACCCCCCTGAAAATTTCATGCGTTTCAAAGGGTTTTATTTTCCGTACGCCGTTACGATTTTCTCCCAAACGACTGAAGCAAAAAAGCTGTAATTTTCAGGCAAAATCCATGTTGGTCCGGCGACGCCCCAATTTTTGAGCCAGCTCTCTCACTTAATTTAAAGTGCCATTTAAGGGTTGTCAAAGATTTGATCAAGAGGCGGCCTTGGAAGAACACTCCACGAGGAATCGAGTGAGCCTCTCCACATGTCCGTTGGTCAAACCATTCCCGATCTGGCCCGATTTATGGTGCCAACATTCGTTATTTTGGTTTATTATTGTTTTTGTGTTGATATCACTAACCTAGTGACGTAGTGATGTAGTGATGTAGTAATGTGGATACTGGAGTGACCTCCTAAAAGGCTTTGTAGCCGATACACGGGTTGAAGCATTCTGATAACCATAAAAAACGCTGCAAATTCTTTCACTGGGGTTTATTATTCAATTGGCTTGCGTTCATGATTTGAATTTATACTAAGCTTTGGAGTGTGCGTGTTTCACAGGCGATAGAGCGATTATTGAATTTCAGGAAGTATGCATAGAGCACGTAAATCTGTTCTCAACCTAAATACCTATTTGGATTGTTCAGTTGATCACATTTGTGTGCCGCCTGAAATTCAATAATCACTCTATCAACCTGTGAAACACGCACAACTCCAAAGCTTAGTAGAAAATCAAATCATGAACGCAAGACAATTGAATAATAAACCCCAGTGAAAGAATTTGCAGCGTTTTTAGAAAGGATGACCACCATTCCCGTATGTTTTGTTTCTTATTATATAGAAGAGTTCATTAACACGCAGTTGAACAATAATGTTGCAGCTTTTGTTTTTGTAATATTACACTGTTAAAGAAGGGCGTATGCAATGTTCTTCGTTCTGTTTAAATGACCTGAATCATCCGCCTTTTCATCATAAGAGAATCGAACCTGGGCGGAAAGTTCGGGAGATGTCAGGAATTTTGATGACTAGCTAGAAAAAGAAGTTCCTGCGGGGAAAACGTTTTATCTCCTACCCTGGGAGTAATGGGAATTTTTTACAACGTTGTATTTTCAGTTTATGAGTTAGGGATGGGACGAGTTTAGTACGTCAGCAGTTCCTGAAAATTGTTATCCATTCCATTAGCGCTGACCTGATTTCAAAATAGTGTCATTCGGTTCCCAATCATTCAGATCATGAGCTGGAACGTCCTTGCAGCGAAACATTGAAGACTGTAACTGCTGCTACTTACCTCAAAAATGGTGTTCTATAAAATTAATTGTTCACATCTCAGTTTAACTAACAACTTGAGCACTTTCTGCCTCAAATATCTATTCTTATTTATAAATCCCGACTGCAGTGATCGGTAAAGTCTCTGATCACTGTGATGTGCAACTCAGCCAGTTTCGATTCCTCCTGCTCGAAAATCAAAATCTCCGTTAGTTCCTCAAATGAATGCGGTCAAAAAACGGATTCGGTTAGTCCCACTCCTAATTTTCGGGCAGCCCTTTTTTAAGAAATTAAACCAGCCTGATACACTCATTGGAAACGCTAAGCGGTAGTCTATGTGACTCCATTCCACTCACCCAGAGATTTTACTATTCAAACCATTAATATTATGAGATAGTAAATTAATTTGCCGATCCATAGACGATTCCAGTTGTTGCCAAGTTTCCACCGAACGTCTCCATCTACAACAATGATTGTTTCCTACTGGGAGGCACCTCTTTCGGGTTTTCAGCTTGTCGCCCACACGGTGAATTAACTATCATCAGTTGGAACGTTAGTGGTAATTACCCAGATAAACCTATTATCATCTGACGAGCACTTTGCAAGGGTTTTTCTGGACTTTACCGCTGGAAACACCACCACCTTTATGAGACTCCGATACCTGGTCCCAAGGAGTGGTCACCCCATTGAGTTTGTATCTCCAATCTAGACCGACTCTCAATCTACTTCCTCCGACTTAACCGATCCAAACAGAAAACTACCTACTACTCTGCCGGATCTTTGAACTCCTCCATGAATGACTCAAGTTCAGAGGAGAATTTTGTTTGACGTCTAGGCTTGAGAATTCTGTTTGAAGTCTAGCCTTTCTATTTCCTGATTTCTTCATAAAAGATGTTCCTGATATTACAATTTATAGCGTCCATTTTAAACCCATGAATATGTTCATAAAAACAGTAAACTTCAAACATGGCCTTTTCAATACCTCAAAAGAGAGAGAGAAAAAACATTTATTGATCATTATATGGGGTTTAATGTTGGGTTAGTTGGGATCCGTGAAAAGTATAAATTGATATGCCAAAAGCTCGAGGTGGTATGGAAGCCAGAAGTAGAAATTGAGTCGCCGAAAGTTTAAATTGAGATGCCAAAAATATTAGAATTGATTCGTGCCAAAGGTTAAAATTAATTTGCCAAAATTTTCAATTTGATAGTATGCCAAAAATTCAAATTGATTTTGCCAAATTTCATTTTTTCTCAACTATATATATGTATGTAGGTAAAACGTTGTGTGTGTGTGTGTGTGTGTGTGTGTGTGTGTGTGTGTGTGTGTGTGTGTGTGTGTGTGTGTGTGTGTGTGTGATTTTCATCCAGCAAATGGCCTTTTCAATACCTCAAAATAATTTATTCATTTCAAATCGAACCTTTGTGATGCATAAAAAGGAATACGATTAGTCTAATGTCTTAATTTACTTCGCAAATCATTTCTATCTGCCAAAAATTCACTTTAAAAAACATCCTGATTGACTTGGCAAAATTCAAGTTTGAATCAGTGAAAATCCAGTAGCTGAATGCTAGTAGTTAGCTATGTCATTGTCTTTGCGTTTTTATTTTACCGCGCCATCACTAACCAGTAGGATCCCTTTTCATCTGTTAACCTTTCGAAATAATTTTGCAAATAGCCATCAGAAATACTTCCTGGTAGATAAATGTTCACATACCTAATAGCTCAATCTCAAAAAAAGAAAAGCTCCGATCATGGCAATGTTGAACCCAAATGTTCAAAATCTCTGTATTATTGTAAGAGAGTTACGGTTGTGAATTCTCTGCCTGTGTTTGGGCTACAGGGAACTTTTCAATCACGTACAGTTTGGATACTTGGTTTTCATCCAACATCCACTTCTTTGAACTAGATTACAACAGTTTATGGGTAGGTCTTCAGGATTTTGGAATCCTGGTCATAACGACACACATTTGGCCTATCCCTTCAATAGCAAACTAGTGGATTGAGGTGTACCCGTTCTTCATGAATAGGACCACGCCCACAAGCTTTTTAAGAAATGAGCCTGAATCTTTTTAAGAAAAAGGGGTGCTTAGAATATACCAGAATTACTCGGCTAGACTACTATTAACGACCTAACCCCACCTTCCCCAATTTTAAAGCTCTCCTGCTTTTCAGCTTTCCAGCTTGATGTTATTAATTGAGGGAAAAAAATTGATTTTTAAAAAGACAATCCACTTAGCGTTTAACAGGTACCCGATAGCTGTATAATGAATTATGAAGATTAAACTGAGCGGGCACACTTCTCCACCTGGTGGCATACTTGCCTCCTCTACTTCCATTTGGTAATGAATTTCTTGATTCGGGCCATGCCCTTACGTCATAGATGATATCAAAAATTCGGTTAACCATTACTGATTTTCAACACAAGCTTCGTAAACCTCTAGAATCTTATTTTAACGTGGTGCCTTGGGATCCCTATGTACAGAAAAACTTTTCTTAAGAACCCATCGTTCTAACGGTATTATTCTCACTAATTGTATCATCATTAAGAAATGCAAAACAGGGCTTTCCCACAAAATGGACTGCTTCCAGCAGGAAAAGTTATTTGTAATTTTGTGTACAAAAATATCACGGGGAAGAAGGATAATAAAATCGAATTTAAATTCCTATTGGGCTCAGGAACAAAATCAAAAGGAAACCAAAAATTTAATTATTAAAGAACCAGCGGTAAAAAAAAGTCAGCTTAATTAAAAGAACAAAAGATTACTTCGTTAAAAAATAAATGTATGTAACTCTGCTCGTGAGAAAAAATTCACCAATACTCTTCGAAGTTTTCTCCTTTTTGCTTCATACAGCCTAATGCTATTGGTCAATTCCTCAAGGTCAGGTACCGGTCTTGAATAGATTTTCTTGAGAGTTTCTAAGACGTGAAAATCCAAAGGTGGAAGGTCGTGCCGTCGGAATGGACCTTGACGATGGTCGATGTGTCTTGGGTGAAACAAAAATAATCATACTGTCATCAACTATCTGGCAAACGAAGGAACGACCCTACAATCAGAAATAATAATGAGCAGCCTGCACATCGACACATTTCACTACACGTACTTGTATGGGTAATAATCATTCATCCAAGTGGTTACAGCTCGTCTGTAGGGGTAGGACAAGTGTCTATTTGGAAATGCATGCTCCGCCTCACACCTAGATTGACGTCTTGAATTAGTTTTGTGAACTCTTTTTTGATGAATGTTGGAAATAATACATTGTTAAACCGATTCGGGAGGAATACTGATCCGTAAAGCGTTTGCCCCATCAGGTCCAGCCAAACATTGGTAGTGAGCTGTTGGTAATTGATACCGGTAGCGAGCAACGATTATCACGGGAGTGTTTTTAGCAGAACGAACGTGACTATTTCGAAAGTTAACGATTACTGATTAAAGAAATGGAAATGATGGGAAATAATGTGGAGGCCACATTCTTATTCTCCCGAAAAAAAACTAACTGGTTGCGTAATATATCATTGAAAAGTAACGATAGACATATCTACTCGAGTGTTCACCCCGCTTCATCAATTCACATCAAGGGAGCCCTTGGCTGATCGAGGTACCACCTGCAGAATTCCATCGTCCCCGCTTAATCGCTGTCTAGAGTAGGTAGAACTTTTATAAAAATGAATGGATGAGGCTTGTTCCTCTTCAAAACTCAGTTCACAAACGAATGCAGTACGTCGAGATTCTTTTCGTTGCTAGTACACGATTTACAACACCTTCCATACGAGCAGCACCTTCCCGGCGTGGTGGAGCTAAAGAGCCTGTTTCCTGTGATCGCCCATGAGTTTCGACAATGGTTTTTTGATGAGGGATCCGTTTATGAGGAAAACGGCACTGCTACTCCCTCGCAGCCGCATGGGCATTCCCATCCATGTAATCGTACACGAACAGCATATCGGAAGACTCCACATTGAAAAGCTCATTCTGAAACGAACCGACACAAGGAGGGTTCGCACGAAAAGATGATCAGTTTTTTTCAAACTTGATTGAGATTTCAACACTATCCTACTGTTTATTGTTTGCAGTCAAAACTAAAATTGCTCCGTCAAGAAACGACGTATTCGCAGGGTTCAAGGGTGAGCACTTGGAGCGAATGATGAGGCTGTGACAGAAGGAAGAAAAGTTTTAAATATGTATAAAAAGTAGTAACAAGTAATGTAAACGAGGAATTTCACCTTGAATTTTCGTCCAGCTACCCGGACGTCGCCAGCCGTCCTCTAGAGAGGATCGGAACTAGGTCTGACGATTCCGCTCGTGGCTTCCCATTGCCTCACGCCCCTGGGTTGGAAGCGATTTGGATTCACGTGATATCGAGATCAGACGTGAACTGTCTAACGACAGGAGAGGTATACAACACTTGATAGGATTTTGGCCTTAATCATTGGTGCCTGTTGGATTCGAACCGGGCTACTCAATACTACATCAGTACTCCCACCGAAAGTAAACAGCCAAAGGACTGATGCCTTAGCTCGCTCGGGCAACCTTTTCCCTAAGTTTTGAATATGGATACATTTGGTTTTAGTAAGCCAGGGAGGCTTAACGTTGCCACCAATGGATTCAGCGAAATACTTCCAATGACCAAACCAAAAACGCAATCTTCTGCGCTAATTAGCAAGATACAATTAGTTTGCTTAATAACATTGGAAAGCGTAGATCCTAAGTTTTTCCTGAAGGCACTTAAGATCACCACGTTAAAAAGGTCAAATAAACGAATTCAAACTTCTCAAATCACGCTTCTTCCAAAGATTTCATCAGATTTTAACTAACGTAATAAATTAAGATGAATTATGGCCATTTTACCGCCGATAGGTTAAAAACATGAAAACATTTTGAAAAAAGCGATTTTTCACTGGATCTAGAAAAATACGTCAGAAAGCAGAAATTATTAAAAATCGATCGTAGAATCGCTTCCTGAAGTTTATTCAGTTGAATATGGTACATCGTTTATGTCTTTGGAGAGACCTACAGAAGGCAAACAGACATTTTTATTTTATTTCACGTATGTTCAAATGAAACGTAAATCAATAAATTGCAAAAGAGGGAGAAATTTTGTTTTTTATTGGACGATTACGAAGATTCATTATTGGAAACTATTTTACTATAGACTTGATATATTGGAATCGTTGGGATTGTGTTGGGATGTTGGGAGACGGGTAGTACAAATAATAAGACAAAAGTAGAGAACCAAATATCTCCCTAGTTCGGTTTGGATATATGGATACTGGATACATTTGGTCAGCGTTTGGTTTTTCGGAATAGTTTTTCATCATAGGATTAGACAACCACGACACCCAGTTTCAAACTATAGAAATGATTTGCATTACGACTTGAAAACGTTAAACAAATCTGTGATAATTTCCTTGATTTATTCAAGGAAGTTAAAAGCATGCGGTAAGTGATAAAATCTTGATTTCTCTGGCAGTGGCAAATTGAGAATCACGATTGATTTAGCGAAAAATCAATTATGTAGCTTCACATTACAAGTGGAACAAACCTTCAAAACTACAGATGTGAAAATTAATAGTGCGATATTGAAGTGGGTCTACGAATTGATGCGCATTAGAATAAAAATATTTCTCTCGCTAAAAGCATTTTACAAAACACTTGAAAAAACCTACGCACATGTACCTAATAAGTAAATTTTAAAGTGATAACAGACTTTATCAGTTTACTGGGTTTATACGGTTTATCATTATACATTACCTAGTGTATACATCACCAGTTACCAATTCTTAACCTCAAGCGCCACTCGTAGTAGTAGTAACTGAACGACTATCGTACCTGTTGATTGAATAACTTTTCAGTTTGAAAGCGATTAGCTATACGTGATGCAATTAAAATCGTTGAATCCTCTGAATAGCACTTGTTCGAAACTGCCATTTTCATAGTCCAATTACCTTGGAACCGGTGGTGTCACTCTGAAAACTCTTCAGCTGTTACACAAGCCACAAGAGAGGGCGTTGGTGGGAAGGTTGAAACGGCAAGCAGTATTACACAGAGATATTTAAGCCCTCATTAGGGTCCCGAATTAGGAGACAGATTTCCCGGCCTTTTCTTGCCAGGATCTTCTTTTCCTACTGAGATGAATACCTATATTGTAAAACATCAAAGGCAGCCGTATTCAGGTCTGTAATTACTCTCTGTCCCGCACTGCGACGTTGCTGTTTGCAGGAATGCAGGGAAATATGTTCGTAGAATACCTTTGTTTGCGATTTATTTATTCCAATTATTTTCTCTCGGTAGAGGCCTATGATAATGATCGGTGTTATATTGATGATGGTTTAATGCAGTTTCTCATATCACGGACCAATCAGCGTAGTGGAGTGAATAGGATCAGTTTCTCCGTGAATTTCTATCCCCATTTCCCTTTAGCAAGACACTCAACTTATCCGCTTGTGACGTATCAAATTACAGGTATGGAAATGAGGAGTGACAACGCTACATCACTCCATTGCAGTTCTGAGGAACAGTTTAATGCAGGGAAATCACTATAGCCCCCCCCTCCTGGTTTAATGGATACTTTAGGAGATGTTTCCGCCAATGCCAATTATATACGGATTAATTTTGGTGTCATAGGTAGCTGATAACATTACCAATTTTGGTTTATCAAGAACCTTCGTAATTAATCCAGAAAAAATTATGCCCCCCACCTCCCAAAACACAAATGGTTTAGGTTTACTCTTCTACGCAGATCACTGATCTCTATTTATCAGACTTCTTATAGTCTATGATTCATCGTCTCACCTATGCTCTTCGCTCCTCCATACTCTGTGTTAATAATTTTTTTTCTGCTTAGAAAATAAACTTATAAACCCATTTTCTTTATGCAGTAGGTAAGTACTTCGAAAAATAATGATGAAAATATAATTAATTTGCTTAATTTGGTACTAGGCTTAAATGAAATATTCACTGTATCGATAAAATTGCATAAAATACACTCATATTTTCTTCTTTATAGGTGGTGGCGCGTTTTGCTTCTTGCCGGCAAAATTATTCCTTGCTATGTTTTAGTGGTTCATGATAGTGCAAAATGCAGTTCTTCTTCTCCCATTTCTGACTCTGTATTTCACTACGACTATAAAATCTTATATTTTTATTGAAGTCGGAACAACCGTTCAGACTTGTGAATTCTGAGGTTGCACTCTGAGAATCCGTTAATATCAGGATGGTGATGGGATTTTGTGCAACATTATTGGTATATGTGAGCGCTTGAAGAAAGGCATGGCATTCTGCCGTGTAGATTCCAGGCTCGATAATATGCAATATAAGATAATAAATATATAAGCATCATCATTCTTATGATCATTCAGTTCATTTCAGATTGAATTTTCCCATTGGCTCAAGGAAGTTTTTTTTAGGTTTGGGAGGATTTCACTCAATACAAAGTGAAATAGGTACACAAATAGTATCACTTATGGGGAGGAGAAAAGTTATTGCAAGAAAGAACCCAATATTGGTTTCAATTTTTGAGGAATGACATCATTTAAACATTTTCCTGACCTATCACTTTAAGAATTTCGAATTTTTCTAGATTCCAGGATTTTGGGCAAAGTGGAAAAATAATGCCTGTTTGTCAGATCAAAACTAAAGCTATGATTGGAATTTAATGACTTGAAAAGGCTTCACCTTTGATCCCTTAAATGGTTTTCATGCTCGTTTATTCGTTCCCTAAATTTCCTACCCGTTTGACCACAGTACTGAAGCCCACATGAACATTTTACCAGGAATAAACCCCACTTTTATCCTGAACGTTAATTTTATCCTTAACCGAACTTTGAGATTATTTTTATTCTTAGGAACCCAACGTTAAAACCCCTGGACGACAGAATATTTAAAGATAGGTAACGATCCAATAATGAAATTCAATCTGTCTCATTATATTGATCCTATATAAGATATGCTTTCTGTGATGTAGTTTCAGTTCATGTTTGTTATGATGATGACCTAACCGTCGAAATGATTTAACAGTGTCAACTCTTTACTTTCGTTGAAATAAAGACTACGTTCCATCTTCTTCTTCTCCCATTTCTGACTCTGTATTTCACTACGACTATAGAAGCTTATATTTTTTATTGAGGTCGGACCAACCGTTCAGACTCGTGAATTTTGAGGTTGCACTCTGAGAATCCGTTAATATCAGGATGGTACTGTGATTTTGTGCAATTTTATTGGCATATGTGAGCGCCTGAAGAAAGGCATGGCATTCTGCCGTGTAGATTCCCGGCTCGATAGGCTGCACCATTTTGGAGTAATAAAATGCGCATCCAGCTATGATCGTTCTGGAATGAGTCGTCAGAGTTGATGGTGAGAGAAGTCCATTCAGATATGAGCCTTTCATGGTAGGTTTGGGAATTGGTGTATGGGATGGATTAGAAGGAAATAGGGATCTTGATCACTTCCAGTGATTTCTTGATATAGGAGAAGTGGATAGTGTATATGTGAAATGCGCGAGATCGCAATCCACTGAAGTTCTCAATTTAAGTCCACGAAGCTTTCACAGATCTGTTATGGCTTCCTTATCCGGTATTATTTTCCTAGTTAGCACATGCTTAGTTGGACGATGTTTCCGAAACAACCTTGATTGTTGCTGAAAGTTTTGAGGAGAAAACGATATGCAATCATCTTTAGGCGGAGGACCAGAGAGAATTCGCCAGCCTCTGTTAAGAATATATTTAAAGAGGGTGGTTCGTAACGATCCAATTATGAGTCTCAGTGCTTCGTATTATATTTTATTCAGATTTTCAAAAGCTGCTCTGGATGCTGAGCCATACAAGAAGGAACCGTAGTCAAGAACCGTACAAGAGAAGAGAAATTTTAGGGTCTGTACGGCAGTTAAGCCTAATGAAGGGCCTCAGTATATTCAAACAAGGCTCAACTTTCGAGGCTATGTACAGAATCCTCTCGCGTCTTTTGGTGAGTGGTACATTAAGAAATTTCACCTGTGTTTCGCAACCAAATGTGAGGCCACCAAGCATGGTGAGTCTCATACTGGAACTCGCTGCTTACGAGAGAATGAGCACAACTGGATTTTTATTGTGAAAGCTGATAACTCTGATAAAAGGGGATAAATCTGACAGCATCTCGAGTAGACCGGTGCACAGTTGAGGGTCAGCGATAGTCCATAGAGGCGGACATCGTTGGTGTATTGTTTAATCTTCACTTCTTCTGGAATCCTCAGTGGAAAGTCACATAGGTAATGCTATATTTACAAGAAGGTACTTCACATTGCACCCTGCCCCACCAAACATAAACAGGTCGAGGGTAGACGGATGGCTAATAGTTGGGATTGTAAGAGCGAAAGGATTGTACTCTTGATGCCTTGAAAGCAGCCCACATTTCAGCGCCGAAGATCAATTCGAGAAAGTTAGTCTCTAGGGTCTATGAGGCACACTCATACATTGTCACAGTAGTTTCATACCTTAGATTTCATCAGCTGTCGGACCCCTGGAACCAACGTATTTCCTATCCGACCTACGAGTAGGACCTCATATCTTGCTGAAGTAGGAATTTAGTTTATACAACATAATAATATATTACATTACATTGTATACTATGTAACATTAATTAAACAAGATGTTATTAATGGTAGGCCAACGTTGGCAACACTTTTACTCATTTTTCATAAATATTCTGAATTTTTTAACAAGGACCACCAGTTGGAATATTCGTATACCAATAGTACGAATGAATAAAAAAACATGTTCCTTTCAAATCAAAACGAATACCGTTTAGGTAATTACCACCAAATTATGATGCACAATGTACATTTATATAGTGAAGGCAGGCAATGGCATGAAATTAAGTGAATCGTCTTCAGGGTTTATTGATGTATAGGAGTTCGCCGTTTCGATTGGAGGAAAAAATAAGTAGAAGTGACGGAACAAAAGGGCCTTGAAGAATCAAAAAGGGAGTTGATCTCAATTTCTCGGGTATGGTATATTTTTCTGTAAATAATAGGGTTTACGGGGAAGCGATGGGGAAACTGCGGAAATCATCCCGGCAAACCAGTAGGGTCGATCCGTGCGGTTAGAGTAGAAGAAGTGGGGGAAAGCCCTTAGGAATAGAAATTGGCTCTCAGGTTTTTACTGATAATAAAACGGAAGGCGAGTAAGGGTAGGAAAATTGATGGATTCGTAATTTGATGGAGATGAGAGGAATATGGATTGGTGATGGATTTATTAATCTGTCTTGAGCCGAGTAGTTTTTGAGATTGGCGCTGGAATTCTCCATTCCACAATTTGCATTTTCATTTAAATATGGCACAGCCGTTTCTCATTTAATGCTTTTGGTTTATTATTCAATAATAAACCATTGTAATCGCTCTTGAAAAAAAAATTTCTAAACCCCCTGAAAACTTCATGGTTTACGTTTCAAAGGGTGTATAATCCAAATCCGAAATAAGAATTTTCCGTTCATCCGCCGTACGCACGATTTCTCCCAAACGGCTGGAGCAAAAAATCTGAAATTTTCAGGAAAAACCAATATTGGTCCGACAACGCCCCAATTCCTTAGCCAGCTCTCTCACTTAATTTAAAGTGCCCTTTAAGGGTTGTCAACGTTTTGTAAAATCCCTAAAAACCTCCAAAAAAACCAAGGCGGCCTAAATTTGGACTTTTTTTGAAGAAAATTCCATGAGGAATCGAATGAGCCCTCCCAGGTCCGTAGGTCAAACCATTCCCGATGTATGGCCCGATTTATGGTGCCAACATTTGCATCCACATTCACTACATCACTAGGTTACTGCGATCAAAACGAAAACAACAGTTTTTTTTTGTTTTGAACACAGTAACCTAGTGTTGTAGTGAATGTGGATACTGGAGTGAACTCCTAAAAGGGTTTATAGCCGACACAAGGATTGAAGCCTTCTGATATGCATGAAACGGTGCAAATTCTTTCACTGGGGTTCATTATTCATTTGGCTTGCATTCATAATTGGAATTTCTACTAAGCTTTGGAGTGTGCGTGTTTCACAGGTGATAGAGCGATTATTGAATTTCAGGAGATATGCATAGAGCACGTTAAATGGTTCTCAACCAAAATACCTATTTGGATTGATCAGTTGATCACATTTGTGTGCCTCCTGAAATTCAATAATCGCACACTCCAAAGCTTAGTAGAAATTCAAATGAATGAATGCAAGCCAAATGAATGAAATTTAATTATAAACCCTGTGAATGAATTTGCAGCGTTTTTCATGGAAACAAAACAAAACTGCTACCAATATTTGAATTCTAACAGTCGCTTTTGAAACTACTATCACAAAGGTGCGGGTTATTCCAAAAGTAACTATGCCAACGCAAGTAACAAGTACACTTACAAGCGAGCCGGTTGTTCGCATGTGAAATGAACTGCTAGAGTTGTTGATTTCTCATGGTGACCAGGTGTAAAATTTGAGTTGATCGATTTCAAAAAACGTAAAACTTTTGTTTTTAAGTTTGGCATTCGTATTTCAGTTATCGCTTTCAGAATAATTTATAACATAAGTCGTAGGTATCAAGTACCAAGAAAGATTGATATTTTTGTATTCGCAAATTACTATTTTCACATACTTTGTTCTCAATAAGCGAGATTCGACAACTATGCCGTAATGACATCACGCTCGATGGATTTTATGTTCGTGCATGCGCCTGGTGAAGTGTGAATTTTGAGCTATATAAGTGATATAGGATCATCAGCTTCCTAACCCTTAAATTTCCCGAATATTCCATCAAAACTTAATGAAAACTGTAGATGTTACCCTAATTGACCGGGTTGCAACGTGCAGACAGTTGGCTTAGTAATTTGAGATGAAAGAGGAGATTTTATTCCTACAAATTTGTAAACTAGTTTCTGGAACCTCTGTAAGAATTTTGGTATGATTTCATCTCAAAACGGGGGAGGGAAGCAACGAGTTTTTTTTTCTAATATATTTCCGTATCTATTTATACAGTGTGTTATAACACTCCATAAGTTCTTCTGTCTGCTTTCCGAAACATAACTACCTCACTCTGATCAAAAACTTCAGTTTTGCCACTTTCAAGAAAATATGGGTTACATTTCAAGTAACTTTTTTGAAAACGTTTCAAACACATTTTTATTGAAATACATTGGCTTGTAAATAAATAAATACTGACGATCAAAGGAGTGGAATAACACATTTGCTAAGAGATGATGGCACGATAATATTTATAGAAATCGACCATATATCGTTAATAATTCAAATATCATGTATTAATAATTGAATAAATATCAATTCCGCCACACACTAAGATGGTGTGGGGGAGTAAACGCTTATGGTGGGAATTTCGGCCCGATCGATTGAATAAATGTAATAATTAAATAAATGCATTATTAAAAACATAAGTAATAAAATAACATAGAATGTAAATTAATCATTTTTGTTTACTTTCTTTCAACGAACTTTTGTAACAAATGAACGAGGCCCGGAAACTAAGATAGTGCGGCGTCATTACTACCCGAAGATCTTGGTCAACGTCCCAGAAAATAAAGACCGACCTCACCAACGTTTAGTTGGTTGGACGAGTAGAAAACTGCTCTTGACGGAGATATCCGCTATTTCCCTGCGGCTTAGCCGTGCCCTCAAAAAGTTTAGGAGACTGGTGATTAATGAGGAGCCTTAGTTACACTTCTTGATTATCGAGAAAAGAAAAATGTGAGATAATATTAAAAAAAGAAAAATATGAAAGCACTGAAACAAGAAATGATAAAACTTGTGTGTGTGGGGGGGGGGGGGGGGGGAACTGAAATAATTTTTATCAAAAACGTGTTGTGGATAACAGGTCTGATTCACGGAAAAACTTTGAACATAATTACTCCAATTACATACAGGGTGGTTACAAAACTCGGCGGGCCTTATCGACTGGGCTGAATCCAGTTATGATTTCAATTTTTTAATTAGTGCCTAAATTTTCCGGAGTTTCATTAGTTGGACAGTTTAGATTGTAAACCGAAACGAAATCGGATCTTATTCCATCTCCTTCAGGTTACGTCACTTCAACAATCTATATTTTGAGTACCTTGTGCGAATAAGTTAGTGAAATAAATCGCATAAACTCAAGTTCGACACTTACAAAACTGGCAGCGGGAAAATATTTGTGGTACCATAAGCCATCCATAATTTTCAAACTGTTAACGCAAAAATGGAGAAAACGAACTCAGAGACCATATTGGCTTATTTATGAATTATTTTGGCATAAAACGTAGATGTTTTCCATACAACTCACGTTTCCAAGACTCCAACTTCATTATTTCATTAGTTGTACAGCCCTGTTCAGGTAGTCCGGTGATCCGCATTGGAAGGTTATCGAATACAGAAATAGCTAGCAAAAAGCAAATACTTTCGCGTATTAATTTGCAGCGTTTTTCTGATACCATTAAAAAGAGGAGATGTTGGGGAAATGTTATCCTTTACTGCAATTTTTGTTTAGAGATTAGCTGTACTATCCTTTCCTCGAGTTTGTCATATAAAAACTCTGGAGTTGATTACAACTAACAATTTTCGATGAGTAAATGAAAAGTATAATTTTTTTATTGTTATGCCTTATAATAAATTATAATTGCAGTTATATATGTTATATGTATATTGTGTTGCTACCTTCATACTTGTCATGAACAGAGGGGCGATCGATCTTCCGATGTAATCCCAAGTATCAGTTAGTTTTATAAATTACATTGGATTTGCCTGGAATGACAGACGGCTGCTTTGATCAGGACGACAGCCAAAGCTTCGAACTGAGCATAAACATGCGAGGAAGTCGCAAACAAGATAAATCAACACAGGGCTTGATGCGGAAGGGAGCTGTTTGATGTAAGTTTCTCTTTGGGTCGGGAATTGATTCCCAAACTTGATCAAGAGCCCCTTCAGAAAGAAAGAGCACGAGGATCTATCCTGTTACCTTGAAAACCAAGCAGATGACGACATTACTGGCCTCTTTCTCGAATAATCCATCTTGCTTTAAGATTCCATTAATAAGATTTTGTTGTTTCACAGAAAGTTGTTTAGGTATAGTTAGGAAGCTCTTATCCCCCTCCCTTACTACTTTTTCGGAAATATAACTCAAGTACCCAAGCCACTGAATTACGATTCCCATTTGTAAAAGAACCATACTTGCCGGAATCTAAATTTTTTGGTACGGATTCGTTGATGCATACAAAGCCCTTAAAAATGAGCATTTCATCCATAATAAATAATGGAATAATAATAATCGAATTCGCTTTTTCGTTGTTTGTTCCCCAGAAAAGCGAACTCACATGCATAAAGCGCTGACTGTCCACCGAAGGAATTATGAGCACGGTGAAATGGCACCCAAGAGCAATACACCGATTGCTTGCAGACGAGTCTACATTTTGCTAAGGGAAAGCATTTTCATGTTGGCCGCTTTGTAGGTCACCAACACTTGACTTTTCATTGCATCGGAACCCAGGAGTAAACTAGAACACAGTAATTGAAACGCGAAAAGGACATCTTCCTTATGTCAGTGACTCATGAGATTTATTCGGACGCCACTTTTGAAAGGACGATGAATAACTGAACAACTAACAAACACTTTTGCTCCATAATTTTCAATTATATGTAATAGACCAAAAAAGTACTCATCGCAATCAATCGTTTCCCAATTGCATATTCCCAATCATCATGGTGCGCTATAGCTATTGAACATAGCTTGTAGTAATAACCACAACCTTAGTGGCAAAAAAGGATTAGTAGATAAAAAAGATAGCTTAATTGATTAAAAAAAGGATCAGTGACATAAACAATATTATCTACCTACCCATATTTTTATCCTCATACTGGCCAAATCAGATTGGGGATGATAATACACGGCGCACAAAGCAACCCCTCCTTCAAGACCGGGGAGTCGTGCGGGTCATTGCATATCCTAGCTCCTGACCAAGACAATGCCTCCTCCGTAGCTTTCCCAATATTTAAACATTAGGTCTTTTTTAGTTATATAGAGTGTCCCACGAGTTATGCACAATCCGACTCCTACCCTGTTCTACAACTCATTTCCGACCAAAAATGTCTCTTAGCAATTTTTTGCTCATCACAATCTATCGTAAATCAACGCAAACAATAGCCGTCTCTCGGCTCTTCGATTATCTTGAAGTTGGGCGGACAGCTTAGAAATGCCGTAGACGCTGTTCACAAACGAACGGGTTTATGCATCCGACAAAACTAACTTAAATCGTCACTTGAGAGGTCTGGCGTTGTCACCATTCGATTCAACGAGAAAAATTACTTATATCCCGCCTCCAACCTTTTTGGGTCGAGACTTTTGGAAAACCTAAATTTTAACAGGAAACCCACGTTTTTTGCAGTTAAACACCATTTCTTTAACTAAAAATATTTTTAAAAACCAAAACGACTACACCTTTGGAAAGCTGACATTTTGGCGCACGTTTTATCAGGCCTTGACAGTTCTGCGTCAAGCATTCATAGGGTTTCTAGGAGAGATGAAAAACAGGCGATTTCAAGATTTTGACGAAACTTCCATTTCGCGCAGCAATCTTACATCTTCAATGCAATAAAAAAAAGGTTTTCTGACATCAAATAGATGAAAAATTTAACGCTCTTTCCAACGGTGTCATCAAATTTTAGCTATCTCCAAAATTGAGGGAGTTATGACAGTTCTATTGACATTAGATCGAAAACACGAAAAAAATCTTAAATCGCGAATAGCTCGGAAACGAGGCCTCTGGCAAAAAATTGCTATCGAGGCATTTTTGTTCGGAAATGAGTTGTAGAACACGTAGGAGTCGGATTGTGCATAACTCCTGGGACACCCTGTATATAGATAAGTGATTTAACCTCTGTTGAATAATTTGCAGCATTCTTCTATTGACGTTTCCGTGACATCGAATGTGATTATCAACTGACTGGTTGGTAATGGGCTTTATTTCTGGTGACTAAAACAAATAAATAACAATATTCTGAATTTCTATAGCTCCATGGTAGTACCAACTTTTCAATGCTAACCGAAAAAGAATGCGGGACATTGTTTCAAAAATCACCAGAAATTTGAGACTGACTAGAAAGAAGAGAACGTTTGATGGGTAGAAACATGTGCCATGATAATTATTAATTATTCATTATTTCATATCAACACTCAGACGAGTATCAATGGGTGGAACCATTGGTGTGGAGGATCGGAATATCCGCCAAATTTCCATGTGAAGATCTCTTGCAACATCGTTCTCTTTCGACAAGAAAATAAAAAACCGAATACTAATTAGCACGAATTCAGTTTCAATGAATTGTCTAAAAAATATACGGAAGACAAGCGGCAATGTTAAAATCATAAAGAACGAAGATTAGCAAAGTTATTTGCGGGATTCGGTCGTTCAAAACCCAACCGCACCGATAGGGGTTTACATTTGAAAAACTGTTTGGTAAATAACGAATTATTTTATTTTCCCAATATCTATTCACTTTAAACGGTTTAATTTTTTGGTGGAAGTGGCGTTCATTAACTAATCCAAAAAGTCCTACGTTTCCCTTAATCTGATCAGAGACCATCCTGATGCAGTTTCATCCACTGGCTCAGACAGAATTCATGACCATTTATCCGTTTTCATGATCCCTTTAAATGTAAGTTGATGATTAAAATCCATTGTGGACACAAGAAGGCAGAACCGCAGGAAACTTCTTTATTATTATTACTGTAGCCTGTTATTTTACACCATCACGTACTGGTTTCAGATCCAACAATGAGGCCAATAGTAATTTAGAACGAGGTTTACTGTCGCTGCCGAAGAACTTCTGATCAATCACTTCACATGGGTTTTACTTTTCTCAGCATTTCTCAGTAAACTCATGAATAGAGTCAAACAAAGTAGAGGTCAGAAAGCAATTGTTCTGGAATTCTTAGTGAGGTAATTCATGTACCATCAAAGCCAGCCCCGAGAATTTCTTCAGGCCCTTCAACAACCTTACCAGTCGCTTTCAAAAGCCTCCATACTAGTCCGATGATGTTGAACTTCCAACTGACCCTTTAAACACAACGCATTTTTTCCGTTCGCTTCCAATCAATTTTATTGAAAAGCTTTCAAGAAAATTTGAGCCTTTATCTGAATAAACAACTTTTGAACGAGATCTTCTAGCATTAAAACGGTATAGAATTCGAATAAAGGCTTCCATACTGAGATATGGGGTTAATTCAAGGTAGATGGAAGAATAAATCGCTCAGGGCCACTTCTTTCGAGAAAAGAGTTCCAGTCATTTCAACTTCTATGATGCAGTAGGTTGAAAAAAATGAGTAGGAGTTAGATCAGTGAATTAGTCCAGCCAACTTTCGACACACTCTTACTACATTACAAATCAACTATTATTAAACTCAAAGGGTGTTCACATTCAAATATTCACATAACCAATGTCTGTTGGAGTAGAATTGGATTAGAAATATGATGTATATTAATACACAAATGTAGGTATATTATGTCTGTAATAGATTACCGCTCTTCTTATATAAGTGGTCCATGATGATTATCAGACTGACAGTTTGATTTGCTATTTGAGCTACGCTCTTACATTCCTTGTTCTTCTTTCTAAATGCCTTCGAAATGAGATATATTTATATTTCACATGAATAGATCGATTAGGAGAGAAATTAGCCACTAGAGCTTTTCAGCTGATCAGTGTGTTTCCATTACTTGTAATTGACTTCTAGATGTCCCAAAGACAATAGGATGATTTTTTTGAAAATAGAAGTCCATAAACAATATAACTCTACTAGTCCTTCAGTACACGACAAAAGCGAATATCCAAAAAGGTACAGACAATGGCACAATCTGCGAATGATGGTACCGTATATCAGTCCAGACTTTGACAGGCACGGCTAGAACAGTTGAAATTCAATGTTCGTAATTCGAGATAAAATGAAACACAAACCTCGTCGTTTCTCGCCCGTAAATATACATCAAAAATGTAAATTCACATTCGGGTTGACGTTCTTTTTTATGTCCAATTTCAATCCCTTAGGGAGGCCAAACAGATGAACATAAACCGAACGCATCAGCTCATTCAATTAATTGAAAGAATGCCTATCACTAACGAACTTCGAACCATTTGGTAGTGTTTTTTTATAGTTTTTTTTTTTAAATTAATTGATTGGCATCACATTATGTATACAGCCATACATGTTTTATACTACAAAAATCATTCATCTTCATCTTCATCAAATCTTCATTTGATACTACAAAAATCTTCTTTCTCTATATTTTTATATTACAATTGGATAAAAATTTATAATGTTCTTCATAAATTATCAGGTTTTTTGAAGACAAAATGGAATGGTACTCAAAACTAATATTTGTTCTTCTCATCACACAGCTTATAAGTAAATGTCTTTGGTTTTCATATTCTGGGCATTCCATAATGAGATGTTGTAACGTTCCGTATGGATTTCCGCATTTCTCTCATTCTGGGGGTCACTTATCCCAATTTTATGTAGGTAGGCATCGCACACCCCATGGTTCCAGCGAAATATCAAGCGGCCACTGATTTATTCAATTTTTTCCGTGCAAACCAAGAGGAGCTAGGTGGTAGGGGTTGTATTATTTTATATGATTGTCCGTTGTTAGACCAAGCGTATTGATCTTTCCAATTTCCATAATATACATGTTTTAGTATGTATACGGCTTCCTCTACCATCATAGGAGCATCCAGTTGAGTTCCCGTATTCGCGCCTTCCCCCGCAAGTTCATCTGCTCGCTCATTCGGGATCAGTCCAGCATGAGCTTTCACCCAGATGAATGTGATTTCCTGGTTGTTGATTCGGCATATTCTCAATCCATTTTTTACTCTTCGGAATCCATTCGCTTTAAGGATTTACAAGGAACTTAGCGAATTTGAGCAAATTAGGTGTGGTCGAATAGTGGTCTCTTGTCTCACAACGAACTCTACGGCTTTGATGATTGCATGTATTTCGGCATTATAGGATGATGTTGTGGAGGGTATTATGTACTTTTCGCTGTGATTTGTTTGAGTTTCGTGGAGCCTGTTGAATTTCCAGATGTTGACACGTCCGTAAAAATGATGATGGCGTTTGTTGCATACAAAGTTATAAAATTGTTCATTTATATTCAAACGTTCCTGTGTTTTATATGCGAACAATTTTATCCTAACAGGTATCATCAACTCCTCATAAGTCAATAGGAATGGGCTTGGTTTGTTATTTATAACAATGTTATAACATTGAAGTCTGGAATAGTCGACATCTTGTGTGAAACTGTTAACTAATAGGGGCTCATTCATCCTAATTGTTCAACTAAGTGCGCATACACTTAGCCTGCAAATCTCCTGATCTCGTCTATATGCTTTTAACCTCAGCCTATAACGATCTGCAAGCATTTGAAATCGGAGCTTTGGTAGTGTTATTTCGAACGTTTTCCTTTTTTTTCATACTTCAGTGTAGAGCGCAGCCTCCATTAGAACCCCTTAATGGTTATAGACCCAAACCTCATCAAGTTTGGTCCAATACCTAGTTTAGTACTGCCTCGGACGGCGGACGGACGGATTTTTTCATAAATTATTTTATGCCAGTTATTCTGAAACATGATTTAGCGATTTTGAGGAAGGGGTAAATTTTTCTTCTTGGTCAATAGCGATGGTTCGACGTTGAAAACAATGAACTAATACTGTAATTAGTATTTAATTTTCGTGTTTCTTTTTAAGTATAAATCATTAAACATCGTGTTATCACTTAATGATAACTATAGCGATAAGAAACTTTTTTTTTCAAGCCTACTCAGAACGTAGGTTTTTATTTTCGTTTCTCAAATGAAAGTTGTAATGTGAATTTCGGACAATTACCAATCCAAGTCATGAGACAGGCGCCTCAATAGATCTTGATCGAAGTTAGATGAAGGCGTAAAAACATTTTATAGAACAGTTTATCTACCACGATAGCTTAGAAGTTTAAAATTGGTTTAGTCACAGCAGTGGACAATCCTCTCATTTAGTTTGTCTATCGTGCATTTTCAACACCATTCTCTCCTTCATCGGACATTGTTTTCGTCCGAAAAGTCAAATACCTACTACGGCCAATGCCAACTTGTGCAAATTCATTTGGTTCATGTTTTTCAAAAATAAACCTTTGCAATCGTCCGAAAAAAATCGAATTCAAATTTGATCCTGATTTAATCGTGAATACTTATCCTGTACTTTTTCAAATAGTAAGTGGACGTACGGTTCAGAAACTATTTTCTGTTGCCTTGAATCGCAGGTGTGGCAAGAGAAGTTCAAATTGTCTTCTTTACTCCACTGTAAAGGAAGGTACTTGACGCACCTAAGTAAAAGGTCGTTTATAGAGAGAAAAGAGTGCTTCATTTGCTACTTCAGGCTAAAAAGATCAAAAGCATCCAACGCTGAGAAAAAAGGAACATTTACAGAAGAGAACTGATTGGTCGGTAAACCGAAATGGAAGTGAATCAACTGATTGAGTGCCTGTGCTCACTCGTTTCTCCTTTTCCTTCTTCTTTCTTGTATTCACTCTTTGCTTTGGGAAAAAGGTTCTTGTTTCCACTACTCTGTAGTCATTACTCCTCCAGATCGATTTGTAGCTTGTCAAGTGGGCTTCTTGGATTTCTCAGCTCCAAAGTTAAGGGGACTTATTTTGTCATTGCGACTGATTTTTTCTTTACCATAACACAGTGATCTTATTGGTGACTATCTTGAAAAATAATAATGAAAATATCTAATAAAATGAAACAAAAATATCCACACAAAACGCACGCATGATACTAATATTTTATTCTACCACTAAATAAATTAAAATTGAAATGAAATGAAAATCGTTTGGTGAATAGAGTTGTTGTGGTCAAGCATTGAACAAGAAATTCGGATTAATTAATGCACAACATTAATGTTATCTCCGTGAAAATCTACAGGTAGCAAAAGCATTTCAAATTGAAAACCTCTTTTTTCGTGTCTGCCCATGTTTTGCGTCTGTCTTGTGCCCGCTGATCCCTGAAATGTGCGTAGTGTGTATAGTTTTGCTCCGCTTTTGACGCAATTTACGAAGAATGAGCGGGATGGTCTCCTTATACTTACTGTTCACATATTAATATTTCAGTCTGTGCGTACGCAAAAACAAAACCCATTCCACTAATTACTACGTATTAGTCGGCACGACATTGCCCAGATGTTTGTAAGAAGCCTAATTTTTAGTTTTCATTCCGACTCTGATGAAATCGTCAGAGAATTTGTCGGCGACGAGATCTGACAGCAATTGGGTGGCAATCGTTGGAGAGATTGGAAAGCAGGGGGACCATCTGCCATGGACAGAGTGTGAATTTTTGAGGCGATTATGACCCCCAAAGTCAAATTCAACACTTGAGTGCTGTTGGAGCAAATTATTAGGTCAAATAAAATTTCGGCCAAAACGGAAAGAGTGGCTTTTGGATAATCATGACCTAGCATTTTGAGGTATCTACACAAGACATTGCCCAGATATTTTCGCTCTTTGAGAAGCTGAGGTAAGTCTGACCTCTTCATCGGAATTATGGCAAGACATAAATGTTTCTTAACATTTTCATCGATTATGCTTAGATAGCTTCCACAGTAGAGCGTTCCATACATTTTTTGCCCATTCACCTTAGCAAGTACTCCGACTTTTGAATGGCGGGTAACAGGGCATGTCATCACTCCAGAAACCGACGCTGATACTTTGACTGGTTTTGAAGCGGATGATCTACGAACCTTCGCCAATGTCCCGGCTTCCCACAAGAAGTATAGGAAGAATCTTTGGCTGGTCATTTGGTGCGAGGGTGTCTTTTCTTCCGACAAAGTAGTTTTTCGCACGAGCAACAGCTATGATATTGTTGTCCTCTGTAGGAGTATCATTTGATGAAGAAGATTGATTGAGAGCATTAATTGATGGAGTAGGAGCCTCATAATGTAGTGATTGGGACTGAGCTTGTTCGATAGTACGAGCTTGGGTGTAGGCATCAGTCAATGTCAAGGTAAGGTACTCCAGTATACGCTAGCGAATAGTAGAACTAGATATGCCGCGAATGAAGGGGTAGCGAATGCAGTGTTCCTATTGGTTTCAGCAGTGACGGCCTTGAATTGACAGTCCCTACTTAAAACTTTGAGGGATTCCAGTTTCTGATCGATTGATTCATTCGGTTGTTGACGTCCTGCTAGTGATAGTTGGTGGCGTGCAAAAACCTCGTTGACAGGTTTCACGAAAAGATGGAAATCGCCTCACGGTATGTATGGCAATGTGTGATGTGCTCGTAGACAGTAGAAGAAACGTAGTTGACCAGAAGTTGAAGCTTACCTTCCTCAGTGTACGCTGAAGCGCGAACGATATTCGTGAATTTCCGTAGCAAGGGATTCCAGAGAGACGTTGGCAAGCGTGACTCGCTATCGAGATCGAGTATGGTCGGCTGCAAGAGTTGAATAACGTTGAACCCATTTAATAAAGCCTATCTTGAAGGTATTTCTTTCATCTTTCTATTACAAATTTATTAGACGGAATTCGTTATTACAAAACTGAGAATTTTAATTGGTAACTATGAACGCGGTAATCAAGGACTATAAACACTTTAATGACTACTTTATCATGTCTATAAGTAATAATAGAATTGGCTCAAGAAGGGATGGTTTTTTTTTATAAAGAGTATGCAAAATAATAAATTCCGTCTATAACTATAATAACTAGCCCCCCCACCTACCTCCCTCAATAAAGATCCACGGACAAAAGTTTTCGATCCCCTGACAACATGGTAGTGAACCCTACCAACCTAAGGATCGTACTGGTTTCCTAGAATGAAGCTATGTATTCACCAAAAACCATGAATATAGCAAACTAGAAGCAAGTTTAATTAAATTTTGGCGTGTGTCTTCGGTTTCATTTTAGCGTCCGGTAACTTCTCGATAAATTCTATCTTGAATAGAAAACCCGGGTCTACCAACAACGTTGACCTACTTCCTCAACTTAAATTCGGAACGGCTGGAGCTTTGATCAAAACATTGAGGGCAACTTCTCACTTCCCGATAGCTCATGCTCTAGCTAAGTTTGAATGCCGACAGCTTCACCCAGCATCTAAATTACGACTTCGGTCCCTTTAAAGCCCTTCGAGCATTTAGTCTTGGATGTGTCCTTGTTCGATAAGCCACTTTCCTTTGCAGAGTCCCGGTTAAGAGAACGGTTGAAGAGGAGTGGATGTTTAAACTAATGGGAAACTTGGGACACAGGATTCCTTGAAGCGAACCACACTATTGATGCCCAAGGGTTGTAATGTTCTCAGTTGAACTCACTCAAAGAATTCAGTCAAGCACGATTTCAATTTCTTGTAGCCCTCAGTTTTGATTATTTGTTTTGAAAATCTACAATATCCGTCAGGTTATTCAATGCCTTTCAATGGAAATTGATCTTATCCATAGTTTTGTGCATAATTTCAATTTTAAAGTATTATGCAGGTTGCAGGAATTTTTTTTGGAACCCAGTAATCTATGTATGAAGTGGAAACCAATGCGTTTGGTTTTCTTGAGTCCGTCTATACCTTCCGGAAATAGTTATATTTGAAATATAATGGAATGGCGTTGAATAATTACCTATAAACCAATGGTTTGCCCCCGCTAGCCACATACTGTACGTTCATTGACACTCAGATGTGAACGTGTATAAATAAGCAATTTGTACATAGAAAGACATTTAAATGATTTGAATGTCGCTAAAGATTCAGTCCGCCCGAAAAGTAAGTAATCGCTCATTATCTGAGTGATTAATCATAGTATGTACTTTTAGGTGGAATGGGGTGGAACTGGAAGGGGTGCATATCTCGCCCACCCCTTATAGGCTCAATAACATCAATACGTTTTAAGGGAATTTTGTAGGTATTGCGATTTAATAATCATCAAATTCCGATTTGAAAAAAAAAGTTTTGAATTCAGTTTTTCGAATTTTACTATCATACCCTTTTTTTAATGAATCCGGATAAAACCATTTTCCTCATGAGAACTTGAATATTTTAATTTTAAAATTGAAAACCGATCAAAAATTGATGTTCCTATTCATACAGGTCTCAGTATCAAAATTGAATAGGTTCTCAGATCGTTTGTTTGTAATCTAAATTTACTCTATTTTGAAGTCCAACATGATCGCAATTTGTATAAATATTTCGGGGATGGCTAGGACTATATTTAAAGATGATTTCCATGGAATCAATTAAGAACATAGTTCCGATAAGACAAAAAAAAAAAAACCATACCTATATATATATTTATATATATATTGATGAGAGGTTCAAACGAGGAAAATTCTTCTAAATCGTGATCAAATTTCGTTCTCCTGGTCCAAACATTTCGAGTACGGTCGATAGTTGTGACGATAAAAGATAAAAGTATCAGCTGACACAGTTTTCATTAGTTCTCAAGTAACTCAAGGTACAATACAAATAATGAATAGAATAAATATAGAAACATGTGACTCGAGAGGTCCGAAAAAAACATACATCTCTCAATGAATTCTTCTGATAAATCATTAAACTGTAAGCATGAATGAACCAATTCAAATAGGTTATACGATTGAAAAGAAAAGATAAATTTTATATTTCAAAATCATTCAAACCTCCGTTGGCCGAAGTTTTTATACAGGGTGTAATATCAAACTATTAACGACTGCGAAAAGTATGACAAAAATGAAAATTTGAATTATTATTATTATTATTATAATCATTGAACACCGGTATGAATTGTTCCACAAAGGTTATTATTATTGTATTACGTAGCCCTTCCTTGTAAATCACCGATCATTGTATATTCTGTGGTACATTATTTAAACGTTCTGTGTGGAGTAAGTGGTGTATTACCTAAACTTTCTACCTCACTCCTCCGTATCTTGTAATTGCAATTAAGATAAAAATACTTGTTCTCCGGTCAGCCATGCGGTCAATCTCGTTAACCCGAGTGGTCTCATTCAGTTCAGGGAACTAATTCTTGCCGTAATTAAACAAAAACCTACCCTTTTTCATCAAAAGTTTTTGAGATTTCAAGTTTTAATAGATTAATCTTTGAATATAATCCGTTATGGTCGATTGATCAAGTTGCCGACATTATTGGGACATCGGAATCGGTGTCGAAGTTTTGAAACAAACTTCCCAAACTGTAGTCCTGCAGTTTCGGAAAAAAGCTTGGGAAGGAGGAAGGCGGACTGATGGATTTTTGGTAATTTTATTTTTGAAATCTACGTGTTTCAACGTACACAACAATTTTTTTAAAATCTTGTCTTGTTAGACGATAACAAAGATTGTCTATTGAAAACAGTAAACCAAAAGTAATACTTGTGATAAAAATAGTAATGGTAATATCTATATAATATATTATATCTACCGTATATTAATACGAATATATATGTTTCTACAAACCTCTATGGTTCTACAAACAGATCATTTAAATGATTAATTTTACACATTTAAGTTCCGAAGATGAAAAATTGCCTATGCAACCTACAAATATGGGATTCCAGCTCAGAGGAGGGGAGCTAGTAAACAGAGATGAAAGCTACGACTGGGGGGGGGGGAGGGGCTAACAAGGGCTTACGTGAGCGCATTCTGTGTTCATAAACGGTACTTACTAAGATTAACCAACTCCATGGATACATCTGTATATTCAACCAGAGCACCAGAGAAGCTAGTGCTTACCAAGGTGGCAGGTACACGAATGACCCCCTCGGGCGGACGGAAAATTGGTGACGCCGGGATAACAAAGGGCGGAAGGAGCCAACCCGAAGGTTAGTTGAAGGAGTGTTGAGCGGGGGGGGGGGGAACTATCGGGTCGGTAGCTAAGAACTGGATTGTACTCCCGTTAATCATTAAATGACAATAATATAAATATCAATCATAATAACAATTTCAATAATGAGGAATGCATCATTGCTCACCTGGGTACCTTGGAAGGGCTCTAAACAGGGCTTAATGCTTTCGGTCCTAAATCGTGATAGTAAATTTGAAGCTGTTTACAGTTGAAAAATATAAATAATAAGCAACATATCTTGATTAATCATTGCCGAATGTTGAACCCATTTTATCTACTGCTTTAACCAACAGCAGAGCGATTATAATATTAACATGACGGAAGGTACCTCATTTGCGGTATCAGTACTACAAAAAATCATACAGATCAGTACCGAATAAATGATCAAATGAATTTTTTCGTCGTAAGCAAGTGGCTGTGGAGGTTGATATTGAAATCAAAGAGGTTTTGGAAACTAGCATGAAGTTTCAACTACCAACACTTCAGAAGTTCTTTTTCCTGTCAAGGAGAACGTACCGAATACGAAGACCACTCAGGCTATGTCCCAATTCAATTTTCCTCTCTTCTATCCCATTGAACGCTTGAGGTCAGCAGGTTGGTCTGAAGGAAACTTTGAACAACATTATTCAGTTATTATCGAGGGACTCGAGGCACTTCCCCACGTCAACGTGCCCAGAACTTTAATTATGTTTCAGCTGAAATTTCCCAATGCGGTATTTGCGGTTCTTGATCGCTTAAAAGTTGGAAGGAGGCTTAACTAAAATGTACTCGGACGGTTCTTCCACCATATCATGTACACAATATTGATAATCATAATGATAGTAATATCTCTTCGTATGAGATTCTTCACGTCCTAAAGGTTTGGTGATCACTCTGCTCTGACATTTGTCACTGAGCGATGGATTTGCTTTCTCTCTCCCTCTTTTTCTATGTTCCCTGTCTCTTTTCGCCCAAGATCTTCAGACAAACAACACACACCACAGATACAAATGTAGTAGAACCCTCAGTGATCCCCAGAATGAGAATCCTTAGAGGAGAACCTATAAGTGCCAGCCAAGGTCGTTAGGATTCCCCACTTCACTAAGCCATTAGTAACTTCTACATATAAGCTGCAGTACAATATGGAGAACTAGGTGGATATAGCATTGTCTTTGACTCCATGAATGTCACCACGCTACACTACAACAGTAAAAATGCCACAAACCCAAAGTCAACCTGGAGGTAGCGGATAGTTGGATGGCCAAAAACTCATCTCCCATTTTACGGTTCAGACCTATCTGGATAAGTCTGTCTGTCTGCTGTCTCCAGTTTTCATTCAGTCTCGATGACTATTTCAGGGGATAGCGCTTTTGGCTGTAAATGATCCACTATCTTGTTTCATTGCTCGCAAATCAATACACCAATCGCATGGCCAAACGTAAAATCCGTTGAGCTCCCAATCCGGATAGTTGTCCGATAACGCTCAAATTCAGAGGATAGCCCCCAAACTGTGAACCGCATGTTGAAGTTCTAATTTGCAATCTATGCAAAACAAGAGTACCATTTAACATGTACTCCATCTCCCTAAATTGAGGACAAAACGAAGGTGAGCGTGTTAATTTGGTTTTACTATATAATGCCGTAGAGCCACTGTCAGCAACTTTCAAATTGGATGTGGTTTGATGTCAAGAGATGCTGAACTAAAATCACTGCATGGTGATTACTACTGCCCTGTTTCTCTGTCGGTGGGTTCTACTCGTATTGCCCCAAGTCTACTCACATTACTCATCCAACCTCGGATATTAAACCCATCTTGAGCTAAAACATGAACCCACGGTCTTTAACCCTATTCGTCAGTAACAAAAAATTTGATTTACATGTGATGGAGTGATCGGTATGGAATGCAGGTAATTTCGTAGATGTTGTGGTGTTTTCCGCTCTTCATTTTGTGAAAGTGCCAAAATTCATGATCAATAGGTATGAAAGGAAGCAAGAACATAAAAAAACCTTTGCGATCTCAGAATAATTATCAACTTCAGGAGCTTTTTTTGTCTAGTAAATTTAACACTCAAGTCAGAATTCTTATTTTCAATTTACCAATATTACCCCCTTCCGTTCACCCCCTTTAATAATTTAAATTCAATGTGCTGAAATATGTTTAAATACTGAACCAAAATGTGAATTGAACTAAAAAGAACCGCCTAATCTTTCGAGAATTTTCGCTTGTGCAGTGACTGAAAAGATCACCCCTCCATTCCCCTTTCTGTGAAAAAAGAAACTTCCGAGGTTTGTTGCATAACTAGACTAAAATTATGAAAGAATAAAATAAGAATCATAAAAATCGGTTGAGAGTTACAGCTTGAGAAAGAATTTGTCAACTACACACACAAACTATATTTGACAATGTTTCTTGCCTCTAGATTCATGTATAATTTATACAGGCTCAGCTGAACTTATTATGTAAACAAATATTAAGAGTCTGTTTGAGCTGATTTCTAGAGACATTTTTTAAACTTTTTAGATAATTATGGTCACAAAATACAGCAACAGATCTTCAATCTCGGAGTTATCTGAACTCAGTTCTCTCCTAACAGAACTAGGAGTTGAGAAATTGCTTCCGAACCCTAGCCATCCATCTAACGAAACAAACATCCCTGGAAGAACAGCGAACTTCGACCATGGGAACGCTATTTGCTTATGAGGCGATGTAGTAGGAAGAAAGGCAATGCTGAAAGCATTACGGTGACGACGCCAGGACGAGGTAGGTAATTAATACGCGGAATATAAACCTCCTCGTGGCTGCGCGTGATTAATGGTGTGCAGGCAAACGTTCCTGACAAGAAAATGGTTTTTCCCTAGTCTCAACCGAAGAATAAAAACGATATCACAGGGTGGGTTAATACTCAACTCATCCATTGTATCGCATCATCTGATCCATCCCTGCAGCTCCGTGTCAGACTGTTAAACTCCTAAGCAAATTCAACAGGTTTACCAAATATATTTTAACGTTACTGCGTTACTTTTGTGCAAATCCGCATTTTTACATCGAGAGTCCATTTGTAGTCTAAAATCTGAAATGTTTTCTTGTTTATCACTACTAATTTGTAGCGCTTGTAGATTTTATATTATAAGATTAGTTGGCTGGTATAACTTAAATTCATTTTTCAGGGATGCTTTTCTTAGAATTAACTGTAGAACTTCTGAGTGAAAATTGAAGTTCAACATAAGAGGCTGAAAGTAGGACCGAATCATTTCATCTCCACTTTTTGATAGGTTAGTTTGATCAAATTTAGTTCAGGGACTGAAAACACCATCACTATCCAACAAATACCAAAATACCAACGAGTGCAATTTTTCGATCAATCCTTCTCTAATACAGGGAAAGCCTTCCAACTGCCGTGTATTACGTCAAAGAGCGGCACAGTACCACAGTTTGGTAAAATTTGTTTAAAATGTTCCAAGAACTGCTTTCAGTAACCGAAATGAAGCGGTGGATAAGCGACAAACAATATCATACAGCTAAAGGGATATGTTGCGGTTAGGTCATCATCAGTAACAAACATGAACTGTTAAACCGTCGAAATCGATTTAACAGTGTAACTCTTTACTTTCGTGGAAATATAGACAACGTTCCATCTTACTCCGTTTTTATTTGAAATGGGTTTCCACAACTTCGCCGCGAGTGACTTAGTCCGAATCTGAAAGAACTTCAACAAGATGGTAAAAATAGACAAATGAACAAGAAAGGTTTCAGTTGTAAGTTGAGATCAGCAACGTTCGAAAACTATCCTGTTACAGATTCGAAAATAAATAAGTTGCTTGGGCAAGCAAAGGGATGCTTAAGACGAATACGCCAAAGAGGATTTTGACCAAAGAAGTTATGGGAACAAAATGATATATTATCAAAGGTAGTTATCCATATCTTGTTCCAGTATATTTATGTTTTGATCTTGTATTTTTGAATTAGGTTTCACTTTTATTCATCCATTGAGGTTGTTGTGTGGTAAATAGTCCTTGAAGTAGATAATGAATTTCTCGGAAGTTAAAAAGAAGGAAGTGTTTGTTTGGCCCCATTCCCGATAAGAAGAATGAAACATTGCTGCGTAATGGGTTTATAATCATGACTGCCGTACTGTGACACGGAGCTTCGATCAGATAAGAAGGTATATTGTTGTTCCTTTAGTGGAATATATTGAATAACAAAATTTTAAAGTGTGTTAGGGGATTTTCCTCAACGAATTCCTTGAAACCAGTCGACGGGTTCTGTAGTGTGAGACATTCATGATGAATACGTAGTTAAACACTAAATGTGTTACATTAACATTAAATGTGGTGCTAATTATGGAAAACAAGCAAAGAATTTCTGTACCATACAGAAGAGAGTAAGTAGTACGTAAGTAGTAGAAGGGGTAAGTTTTAGGAGCTTTCCAGATAATTCGATGTTCAATTTAATTATGTGTTTCGTCGATAAATGATTAACAGAGCTCATAGTGCATGAGTGAAGAACTACCGTTTCGTATGCACCTAGTTGAAGTAGAATAGTGGAATAAATGCAAGCCTTCATGCGTTTCACTAAAACTTTCAATAACTAAAATGCTTTATGGTCCAGTTCTTAGGCATTTACAAGTAGAACTTGTAACTATTGACGACGTGAATCAATCATGGAACTGCAACAAGGGGATCTATGAGTTTCCATTTGGAATGTAAAGAAATATCAAAATAGGTATGTATAACAGTAATTTTTCGATATTTTTACTACGGTAGGTATATTGACAATTGATATTATTTCTACAATATCGAAACCGACGATTTTCTCCTGAAAAGCTCAAAAGTAAATCCAGTAGGTATACATTGAAAAACAAGTACGCAACCACGAGGGACATTTTATGTCTTTGCACCCCCTCCCGCACACACACCACGTACTTCGTACCACCCGTGGGTACTTAATTGAATTCGCGATCGTGTTGACTCATTGTTCCGACACCCGTGGGTACTTCGGTCACTGAGGTTCCGAATGTCCAGGGGTTAACGTAGCAAGATTAAGTAAATCAACAGCTTTCAAATGAGTGGTGAACGAGTTTTGATCACAGATGACAAGACAATGATCCGTAACAACGAATCGGTTGTAAGCGAAAACCATCAGAAATATTTTCGTGACAATTTTTTCATGACATGACATGACGCGTTACATTTTGGTTTATTATTCAATAATAAACCATTGTAATCGCTCTTGAAAAAAAAAAAAAAAAAAAAAAAAATTCTAACCCCCCCCCCCCCCGAAAATTTCATGGTTTACGTTTCAAAGGGTGTAGAATCCGAATGTACAATAAACATTTTTCCGTCCGTCCGCCGTACGCACGATTTCTCCCAAACGGCTGAAGCAAAAAACTGAAATTTTCAGAAAAATCCATGTTGGTCCGACGACGCCCCAATCCTTGAGCCAGCTCTCTCATTTAATTTAAAGTGCCCTTTAAGGGTTGTCAAAGTTTTGTAAAATCCCTAAAAACCTCAAAAAAAGTCAAGGCGGCCTAAATTTGGACTCTTTTTAAGAACTTCCCACGAGGAATCGAATGAGCCCCTCCCCAGGTCCGTAGGTCTAACCATTCCCGATGTATGGCCAGATTTATGGTGTCAACATTTTCGTTATTTTGGTTTATTATTGTTTTTGTTTTGATTACACTAACCAAGTGATGTAGTGAACGAGGATACTGGAGTGAAAAGGGTTTTTAGCCGATACACGGGTTGTAGTATTCTGATAACCATAAAAAACGCTGGCGATTCTTTCACTGGGGTTTATTATCAATTGGCTTGCGTTCATGATTCGAGTTTATACTAAGCTTTGGAGAGTGCGTGTTTCACAGGTGATAGAGCGATTATTGAATTTCAGGAGGCACACAAATATGATCAACTGATCAATCCCAATAGGTATTTTGGTTGAGAACAGATTTACGTGCTCTATGCATATCTACTGAAATTCAATAATCGCTCTACCACCTGTGAAACACGCACACTCCAAAGCTTATTATAAATTCAAATCATGAACGCAAACCAATTGAATAATAAACCCCAGTGAAATAATTCGCAGCGTTTTTTGAGTTTATGTAGCAAAGTAAAGACATAAAATGTCAAAAAATCGCGTTCATCATCAGTTGATGTAGAAGTTAAATACTCCTCGTTCATTCGTCTCAAATGTTCAAAACTTCTAACTGTGGTTTGTGAAATCTCTTTGTGTGCAAGGGGACGACGTAGTGTCGTCATTTATGTAGTGATGGTGTAGGCATTTTTATCGTTTTAGGTGGGTGCTGTTTTTCTTTATATCCAAAGCTGAACATTGTAAGAAAAACGTTACCTTTGAACTTGTTGAATGCAAATTTTCGCTCCCCAATAAAAAAGTATGCCATTTTGACTTGTTGTGTAACCAAACTTGAGCACCTAACTCAAATCAACATCATTATTCTTATGGCCTTATATCAATAAAATCAAGTAATCAATCGATTTTTTCAAATGTCAGTATGTTTTCCAATATCGACGATCGTAATGTATAGAAAAAGTTACCGATGTATTGATATTTTCTAACGCTACAGCGTTTCTCTTGGTTTCATTCCATATTTTGAGGTGGAACCAATGAATGACTAAGTCTAAATTGTGTTATTCTGACGAATGTTTAGAGATCCTGTTTGAAGAAAATAATAATTATTAATTAATTATTGGAATAATTTCAAACCATAGCTCGATTAATCAATTTTACGATTTTAAGGTGATAATGAACAGTGTACGCACATGAATACACTTGCCATTGACAATTTTTGTCAGCTTTTTATCAACATTTCATTTTTATTTATCCCAAATAAATAAAAGTTTTCTTTGATTTTAATGATTGAAACAAATGATTAGCATCATCCGTCATTTACCATTTTTGAAAAAAAAAAAAAAAAATCAAAACTTGGACCTATTTGTCTAATTTGTAGGGCCATACAGATGATAGACAATTTTGATAGAATTGTCAAATTTACAGGATAGTGACGTAAATTCAAAAATAACAAGCAAAGTACGGGTTCTACTCTAAAAATGAGACTGCAGTGCGAGAAATATAAGTGAGTGTCACCATTTGACATTTTTTGTTATCTTGAAAAGTGGAAAAAAAAATTAGACATGTATATTTTTTTGGGTGTTATGATCAATTTGTTTATTTGACGCTTTAAAAAAAGTCCCTAGGAATGTAGCAGCTTTGCTGTCCGCCTTGCTGGATTAACTCGTCAAACGTTCTGTATCCAACGAGACGGAAATTTTTCCACGCATCGATGAAACGCTCGTCAAGTTTTGCTCTTTCCCAGTTCAGTTCGACAGAGCCGTTGGAGCGGTGCAAGGTTTTCCGAATCAATCAACGTCAATCACTACTAATAGGCTTTTTCACGGGAGTCACGTATTTCGATGCTGGCGTTATATTATTCAGCCTCCATACATTCCATTTGTCAGGAACTAAAGGCCGCTGAGCGAAAATAAAAAAAAAGAAAGAAACGGATAAAAGGTGACAACCCCAAAAGCGCTTGAACAATATCAGTCAAGGCTTTCGTTCCCTATTTTCCCCTAAGTGCTTTCGATTTTTGCGTTAAGCAAGAGTTTCTTATAGGTGAGATGAAAGGTCCACTTGATTGATAGTTCTTACAAACTTCCAAATTCAATTACGGCCATATTTTTTCATTTCAAATTCGAGAGGTCGCATTCAAGTTGAAGTTTTAGGAGGATAATGTTGCCATCAACCTTTCTATGCACCCCCTATGGGAAAAATCATCAAACAACAAACTCTCAAGGTTTAGGTCTGGTGATGACCCTCTTACTTGATAACTTCCAAAGAAAGCCTTAAGTCCTTCTGTACTGACTCCGTACACCGTCCAGAGCTCTTCTCCGAAACTACTCAACTAAAAGTTAAGCATAGTACAAACAAAAGCCACAAAAGCAAGCTACTGGGAAGCAAGCTACGAGTTGAGAAATATAAGTGAGTGTCACCATGTTTTTTGTTATCTTTGAATGAGAAGCTGTTCTTTGCATCGATCTCAGTCAAAGTTAATCGGAAAGGATAACGATGTGAAATAAAAAACTTGAATTTTAAAAACCTTAAATTCGAAAACATACGGAGTAACAATATTGTTTTTATGTTTTTTATTGATGGACGTGCCTTCAAAGAATCGAATTAGCCCACCAGAAAACCATCTCGCTGAGGACTGAAAATTGACAGGAATATACAGAAAATTCAGAGAATACATGCCCCTCCCATCCCCCCAAAAACGGTGACTCGTCATTTACGAAATTCGCTCTTGACCATGCCACGAGATACGCTTGAAGGTTAATCGTGAAATGAAACGACGAACTTTTTAAAACCTTAAATTCGAAAACATACGGAACAGCAATATTGTTTTTATGTTTTTTATTGATAGACGTGCCTTCAAAGAATCGAATGAGCCCACCAGGTGACCTGGGTTTTCGCTCTCCCCATGAACTTTGACAGGAAAAAAAAATTCAGCGGTGAACGTATTGGGACTAGTATCACGTGAGGATTGTTTCAGCTGATATAATTGCAATGGACGTTTTGTTTCAGAAATTATTCTTAGAATTGACTTTTTTCCAGTTATTTTCTAATGTGCTTGTCAACAGGTGATGCTTACCTCGCTTACCTTTGTCCACTCGTTGATCACTGCGCCTGGTCCATAAACAGTATATTGCATCACTGTAGATATCGAAATTTCATGTCATTCCTTTCGCTTGAGAAATACTTACGCGTCAAGAAAACCGTATACTTAGTTATTTTTCGTCCT